>JALNQF010000312.1:0-49275 GCA_028456385.1 Ophiosphaerella korrae | reverse complement strand
GAGCATCTTGAAAATGCTCGGGAAGTATCTTAAGAGGTAGAGTATTCGGCTCGAAACCTGCTGTAATAGCACGGCCACAGATTCTGTCGACCGTACGAGGGTGTACACTAGTCAGTTCTGAGATCTGTAAGGTAGACTTGCTAACAGGAGGTGACTTCAAAGTAATGAATAAAGTGCGAGTATAGATATTAGTATTTGGAGCCATGATAACTACAAGAATACAGCGAAATACAGTATCCACAGCTTCAAAGAAAATGAAAATTTTGGTGCCAAGAACGCCACATTGTAGTGGCGTTTTTAGCGTCAGACAAAACTTTTGAAAGGCACCTCCGCACCCAAGTTCACACACATGCCAAAGTGAACATCGATAAGTCGTTGTCGCAGCGCACCTTATGTGCAGTAAAAGAACTAAATTGTAAATACGTTACTTTTGTCGCTGATCTGATATTTACTGCGGTAAACATAATCTATGTTTTCTTACCTGTTATTGCTGGGCAAGCTTCAGAAGCCGATGTTACAGCGTATTTACGACATGGATAAAAGTGAGAGGTGCTCATATAGGGGTGGCCGCATAGTATGATATCATATAATTCTACCTCCGTAAACAGTCGCACAGTTGTGCCAGAATTCACTCTTTCATAAGGCACCCTAATTTTAACCTACGTTAGTATTTAAGGTTTTGATGTAACAGATATACGCATCTTCAAACCCGATTCCACGAAAACGCCATAGCTTTCAACATGGCAAGGCCTTAGCGGCTCATGTAACTGCATGTCAAACGCGCGAAACATCTAATGAAGTATCCATACAGTTTAGCATAGTACATGCGAAATGATTTAGAGGGGACATACCTCAAAGACGATCTTGTTGAGCTCCATAAAGGCGATTGTCTTCCCTGCACACATCCATTGGCCATGACCAAACGCAAGCTCAACATTGCGCTCCATTTTATCGCGTTCCTCGCTGCTTTGTAGGTCCATAAAGCGGTCTGGATTGTATAGGTCGGCGTCGGCGCCAAAAAGAATCTTTGAGCGCAGCAGTGAAGCACCATTCGTACAAATTGACGTTCCCGCCGGTATAAAATGGCCATGGATCGTATCGCCAGGCTCGGGGACAACCTTAGGGAATGTTCCCAAGAGAGGGGGACGCATGCGAATGCCTTCGTATATCACAGCCTATCATAAGTGGAAGTAAGCATCAGTCCACAGAGCTGCTTCATACTACCAAGAGCAAAGAGTAAATCACTGATGGTCTGCCTACCTGCAGGTAAGGGAGCCGCTTAGCTTCAGCTAGCTGAATGGGGTTCGACACAGAGCCATCGCGGCAGGTAGATGTGATTTCATCTTTTAGTTTGCGGTACACCAGCGGCGATGTTATAGCGTGGACGAGAATCTGTCGAATCGCACATGCCGTGCTTTCGGTACCAGAAAGTAGGAGGAAAAGTGCTTCGACCTCGCATTCTTCACGGGTGAAACCTCGCTTGATAAGAGATTCCTAAAACGATGGGAGATATTATCAGTGGGGATGAGAAAAATTATCAATGGGGAAATTATCTTACAAGCATATCGTGTTTTTCTTGTTGATCTGAATCAAATCGCTGGGTCACGTGCTCACGGGCTACCCTAAGCGAAAGCCTTTAGCATCGAAATATCTTGTCCTCGATGACAGGGCCATATAGTCACCTCGTAAGGGCTCCAAAGCCCTTTTGATCTGTATACCTTGGCCCCAATAACTTTAAAAATGGGGTAGAGAACAGAATATTTCGGATCCACGGAACATCGGCAGAAGTCGACATCTGCGGCCAAAGCCTCCTCACTGAATCAAGGAAACTATGATGATCCTTCTCGTCTCTAACGTAGCCGAGATCATGACCGAATCCCAGTTGTGTTATTACATCCATGGTGAAGTAGTTGAACATGAGGCCTAAATCTACTAGTTTTGGCTCCTTGTTCCCTGAAAGAGGTGCTATATATCGCTCTCGAAGAGCAGTGATGAGGAGCTTCACCTTGTCATTGATAATGACCTCAAGACCTGGCGTGTCGCGGCCGAGGTAGGCCGGCATCGACCAATCCTTCGCTTTTTTGTGCGCTGTAGGGTCGAGTATTGTGAATAGATTGTCGTGATAGGGGTTGAATCTGCCGGTGAGGTACCAAGTGGCTCTACTGTACGCGCTGTTTGGTGATGCAATCCGTTTAAGTATCTCAGGGTCATCGGTCGTGATCTCTTTGGGCCCGATGCGAACCAATGGGCCATACTTCCGATGTAATTCCCGGTGTATCCAGTATTGGTTTCCACTGTAAGTATTACGACCGAGCCAGAAGTAAGACAACCCGGTGAATATAGATGGGCTAGGAATGTGTCGAAGCCGCATGTATTGCGACACAGAGACGTATACCCGCCATGTGACGAAAGCAAAAGCGCAAATCCAGAAAGCAGTACTCCAAGCTAGCTCACAGACTTGCGTAAGGGGGATGATGTTCTCGGAGAAGATTGAAGTGAACATAACGCCGAAACTCTGTTCAACGTTCATATAATTTTCGTTGATCGGTAAAGAGTGTATAGGACGAAGACAACAATAGGTGAATGTCGAGGAGCAGATCCGTATCCTAAGAGGCGCTTCTCACTCAGCCAACAAAGCAAATCTATTGGATGTGTCGAAATTGATTAGAATTCGTCCGGATGGCCTGTGCCTAGCGGAAAGATCACCCGGCCAATGATTTTCTAGGTACGTGTAAAGTTTGTCCGTGCTGCAAAATAATTAAACCTAAATCATTTTTGAAGTGGCGCTTCATGTTATATTTTAGGTTTTACCTGTGGTCGAATTCAATGCCTAGCGTTAGTTTTGATTAGCTATTTATTAAATTAGTGAAATAGTTTAAATCTAGTAAAAGCAACTCTGAAAGGGATCTTTGTGCATTGAATGTGTTCAATTTTAAAACTTATTACTCTATTGAAAAAACCACTTTCCGTTAACCATGTACAACCTGCTTACAGCCGTTACTATGTTGCACTTGAATGTGCTTATGAGAGGCTGGCGTGTCTTTAAAAAGGTAAATATCTTATATATCTACAGATTTCAAGCTCAAGTGAAATTGATGGCTGCATCAGATATTTACCAGATACCTTGGCTTGACCTATTTCATCGATGCTAAAGGTGCAAACGTCGTCGAAGAAGCTACTGCCGATACACCGGAGATAATACCAGCCATAGTCAATCATTGGTATTACCCCCCCATTTTAGCCAAAGATATACAGGACGTCCCTTTGCCGAAAGCGGTCAAAGAAGAGATATTCGCCTATGCTTGGGAGTATACTCGTTGCGTAATTCCGCAACACACAAACTGGTCACGCTACGTTGCTTTCATGCGAACCATCATTATAGGAATTATTGCCGAATTTCGTGGCAATCTTGTAGACGTAACCGCTGGGGACCATTTTCTGGGATACGACCTGAACGAAATCTTGGATACGCTCTTTCTAGGCACAGCCGATTAGTATGGCCCTCCTCTCTATTGTACAACGATGACAAGTTGAGGCTGACAAAGTTGATGTGAAAGTGAGAATATGTGTCGAGAGTACCGGTCATTCTTGCTCATCACGGCAGAAAAGTCAAGTGAGCGGCGACAGGGGGAACTCTTCCGTCGATACGTAAATGCTCTTGCCTGCTCACCGCGTCAGTGGTTCCGTATGCGCGACACGGATGCCCTTGCCCGCTTCTCGATCGCAGCGTCATTGGCTTGCAACGATATCGACCATGTGAAATTTTCAGATTCCGAATACGAAATACTTACGGAAGTTGGCGACACGCTATACGATGCGATCGCATTTTTTAAACACCGGTCTGAAGGCGAGACAAATAGTACATTCGCGTATATGCCTTCGAACATGCGCGTCCAGGCTATTCATCAAGCCCGGGAGGTGCTCTGGGCCATTGATGTAGCGATGGCGTCCAAGTATGAATTTCAAGGAGTGATAAATTTCGTACGTTTCTTTGGAGGCCCGATCCATATGATGATGAGACGGTATCGCTTTGTAGAAGAAAATCTTACCATCGGAAGGACAGAGACAGAAAAGACTGTTCAGGAAACACGCAATAATGTCAAACTCTGGAATCGATTAGATGCCACGAACGAGAAAGTAGCCGACAAACAGAGATATACAAATCTCATATCCACCAAGAGCGAAAAGCTCATGTTCTCAGGACTAGCGGAGTTCTTGGAGAATGAGGATAATTGCTCTCAATGCTCTTTCCGTAAAGTGTATGGCGCTCAACATCGGTACCAATTCGGAGGCGTACAGATCTGCTCATCTTGCAGAGTAGTTTGGAAGCACTATCTGCAGACTTTACCCACGCGAGCAAAGCTGGCCTTCCCTGAACTCAACAACATTCTCTGTACATGAAGTAGCAAGTCAAGTACCATGGTCTCATTACCATCGTATACATAAATGGTCGCCTTCAGGATTAATTTACCACTATTTATGCTTTCTCTACAATTGTTCACTTCACTTTGATTAGAAGTTCGCGACAAAGAAGCGATTGAGTTGATATGGAAAGTCACTTTGTCAATTGTGAAGTACTACTGTGGCATTGCATTTCCCTCAAGATCAAAGTGCTTCGTTAAAATTTCGAGTGGTTATCAGGGCTATTGAGGGCGGACCTTGTATTGACTCACATGAATGAGGTGCTCTTCGTATTGATTGTGGCTACCACTAATGTTCGCCGCTATACGCTCGCCAGCAATTCAAATCTACTGCATACAGGATCAGACATGAGGTTTTTGAACACGTCTGCTGGCAGACTGAAGAAAACACCGACTCCGTTCTCATACCATTTGCTTGCACCACCATGCTGGTACTACGATTTTGTAGACTTTCCCCCATAACAAATAGGTTGTCCATAGGCAGGCCTACAGATCCTCCAAATACAGCAGAATGTGGCCCAAAAGAAAGATTTCCTGGGCTTGATCCCACCATGGAAGTAAAATCGATACGCTCGCGTCTCTCAGCTCCCCTAGCAATACTCCCAGGGCTGTCACGTAATAAGGCATCATATGCAATTGATAGCATAGAATCGTCGGTATATTTCTCTAGCGTCTCAGTCATAATTCGTGCTAGTTTCACAGCGTCGACATAGCTGTCCTCATTCGGCTGCGCACCGTCCATCATGACTGAGACCAGTGGGCTCCCTATCAAACCTTCTGGAAGGTTTAGGGTCCAGCGAAAGCTTGTAGCCAGGTGTAGGTCGATCACAGGTCTACTCGAAAGAACTCGAGCTCGATTGAGGGCTGCCCAGATAAAAGCCACGAAGGCCACTTGGTCTGTTGTCTGCGGTCCGGCAGCAGTTTGGATCTCGCGTGTAATATGTACATAGTCACTGGACGAGACGTGTAGCAAATATGGAATAGATGCGGACGGGGTTGAAGAGGGTTTGGGTTGATTGTTTGGCATTGTGGATGCGCTAGGCTTGTCCCGAAGGTCGGGGCGTCGAGTAGGTAAATTTCGAGCTTGTTCGAGTAAAGCACCAGCAGAGCCAACGACCCGTTTCCTCTCGCGAGCCATGTCTTCCAAAAGACGTGGATTAAACCGCATTTCGGGCAAATTTATGTGTTGGAAGACACATGCCTCAGAAAAAAATATCTGAGTATGGGTCGCTGCCCAGTGTGCCATGAATAGTCCAACTGTGTAAGAGTCTGCCAAGGCATGATCCATGTCAAAAGCGATGCCAAAGCCGCCACACTTGAAGGATGTGACCTGAACACGCATACCTGATATTTCGGTCAGTTTTGTGGGAAACAGTGACCGCAAGTTCGTATCGGAGCGGTCCCATACGAAGCTGGATGCGTCATCGGCATCAGGTGGAAGTAAAGAACAAACTCGAGCGTTGGTTCTTGCTTCGATGAATTCGCATCCAGACGCGTCTCCACCCCATGTCAATTTAGTTCGCCGAACATATTGACTGCTGTCACTCTCAGCTTTGATGGTGCAAGGTTCCAATCTGCCAGTAAGTTGAGGAACATTGCTTAGAGTCTTCGATAGGCTTTGATGCAGATCGGCAAAAAGGCTCGGTCTGGAATATGTGCCGAATAGATAAACGGCGCTCAAAGTCCTGAAATAAGAGTACCACGAATCGATAGCTGGAAGTATTGTTGTTTCTTGCCGGCTCCTTTCAGTTCCAGGGGAAATTCGATATGTCCCAGTCACTTCAACCTTCATCGTGGAAGAGGAAATTTAAGCTTAGGAATAACAAGGAGTACAAAAAGTGAACAATTGAAGCATTGAATGCTGCAAGGACATATTGAATCATCATGGAAATTGTTCACGGGATATGATTCATGTACCGGCTCGGCTATGGTTTACTCAATCGGACCGGAACAAAGTTCCGGGGTACTAAACCTAAATTGGTAGAACGACTGAGATGGCCGGACAATCTATAGGACACTTAGTTAAACTAAGATTCATATTTACCCGCAATCACAGGTAAGCGGAAACACATTTAACGCAAGATGTTTTGAACCCTGTGCTATGGTGTTACGGCGAGTATGTTACTGACAACGCCGGTTGCTGGCAACGTGTTTGTAATATCGGCATCACAAAGCACAACTCCTGCAAGCCATAGATTCGTAGCTGGGAGTACGTTTAGCGCCCCCGATTAGATTTTAATCCCAGGCCCACTAACAACCTCGAGTAGTTAGTCAAGTGTAGAAATTAAAACGAGAAATGTCCCTTTGAGATGGTTAGACTTACTAGATATGGCATAAAGCTCTACTACAGTAAAGGAAAAAACAAACTTGCGTGCTAGAGAAAAAGGTGATATCGGAAAATTTATTCTCCTTGCGCAATTGTAGATCGAGAGGGAGGACTATGAAACAGATCGCATTCCCAAATCTTCCTCATACTTATACTCTTAGGGTTGACACACCACTTGATCATGTTATAAGCATCCTACCAATTCAGTCTATTAACAGGTGCTAGCATTTTGTACCTTATCCATTGTCCTAGAGAAACATCAAGTATGGTCGTTCGCCTGTCTGCAAGCCGGGTAGACGGTGAGAATGGATTTGCATCGGCTCAGCGGCATATTTCCACCCCAATCGCTATTGTGGGAATGAGTTGTAGGTTTTCAGGGGGGGTCGCTAATCCATCACAATTATGGGATCTCATATCCCGGGGTAAAGATGCATGGTCTCCGATACCCCAGGACCGATTCAACGCCTCCTCGCTGTACCATCCCGATCAACAAAGGACTGATAGGGTGAACATTCCTTTGTTAACCTCGATACAAGAATGGAGGAACTGACATTGTTTTCTTGCAGCATCACGTTGAGGGTGGCTACTTTCTCGAAGGAGAGGTCACGGCATTTGACGCCCCGTTCTTTAACTTCTCGGCTGAAGCAGCAAGTGTAGGCGCCGCACTTCCTTGAGTTTCCTATATATTTACGCTGTACTGAAAGTATATAGGCCATGGACCCACAGCTGAGAGTGTCACTGGAAGGGGTTTACGAAGCACTTGAAAACGGTAAAATATGCCCCCGAGATATAATGCGTTCTATTGATAATTGGAGCAGCCGGTATACCCCTGAGCAAGATTGCAAAAACTGATACCTCGGTGTTCTCTGGGACATTTGGCCGAGACTATACAGACCGTCTGGTCAAAGATCTAGAAACTCTACCGGCTTCTTATTTTACCGGAAATGGAGCTGCAATGTACTCGAACAGAATATCTCACTTTTTTGACCTCAGAGGTCAAAGTGTTACTTGTGATACAGGTTGTTCGGGTAGCATGGCTGCCCTTCATCTCGCTGCGCAGACGATTCGGATGAGAGAGTCGGACATGAGTATTGTAGCAGTGGCTCAGTTCATGTTAAATTCGGACCTGTACCTCGCTTTGTCTAATCTAGGTGTTTTGAGTCCCCAAGGTAAATGTCTACCTTGGGACCACCGCGCCAATGGCTATGGACGAGGCGAAGGCATGGCAGTCCTGATCTTAAAGCGGCTGGACTTGGCTTTAAAAGATAATGACCATATCCATGCAATCATTCGCGAATCTACAATGAACCAGGACGGCAAAACAAGCACTATCACGTCTCCAGCAACAGAAGCCCAACAAACACTCATCCGCGAGTGCTATTCACGCGCAGGACTAAGTCTGTCTGATACGGCCTACATTGAAGCGCACATGACTGGCACTCCTACAGGGGATCCGATCGAAGTAGAGTCACTAGCGAAAACATTTGGCAAAGCCAGGTCTGCAGGTGATCCAGTCTATGTTGGCTCAGTAAAAGCTAGTATTGGGCATACAGAGCCTGTTAGTGGGCTAGCATCAATTATTAAGACAGCACTCCTACTCCAGCACCGAAAGATCCCCCCTCATATCAACTTCGAAAGACCTAATCCAACAATCTCACTAAAAGAATGGAATTTAAAATTACCTCTCTCGCTAATTGATTGGCCCCAGGGAGATCCCCTACGTGCCTCTGTCAACAATTTCGGTTATGGAGGAACCAACGTTCATGTCATCATGGAGGCCGCTTCAGCTGGCACGGAAAGCATAAAATTCGCCAACAATACCAGTCCAGCAGAAGTATGTGATTCTATACCCGATGGAGTCTCAACATCTCATATCTATATCGTGAGTTCGCGACATTCAGTAGGAGCAGCTGAGATGGGGCAAAAACTGGCACAATATCTCGAAGACTCAAAACTTAGGGGGACGTTGCCTCAGTCAAGTGATCTAGCTTATACCTTGTCAGAACGTAGGACTCGGTTCCCTTGGGCTATTGTTGTAGCTGCTAGTAACCTTGAAGAGTTGCAAAACAAGTTAAAAGATCCTCATCGAAGACCCGTCCGCGGGACGACGACACCTCGACTTGGGTTCATCTTTAGCGGCCAAGGCTCTCAATGGTACGCCATGGGAAGAGGGCTCTTGACCCGTTATCCTGTCTTTTTGTCTTCCATTCAACAGTGCGACCACATTTTAAAACAGCATTACGATGCGAAGTGGTCTCTGCTCGGTAAGAATGATTCCGATCGCAAAGGCGAGATGCGGCGGCTAAATACGAACAGAGGAGCTTAACCGCGATGAGGCCTCTTCTCGCGTACACAATGCAGAGATCAGTCAGCCCGCAAATGTAGCAATTCAGCTCTGCTTAGTTGACTTACTTGATTCCTGGAATATCAAACCAACAGCTGTAGTCAGCCACTCGAGCGGCGAAATTGCTGCAGCCTATACGGCAGGCGTTCTTTCACTCGAAGAAGCTCTCGGCGTTGCTTACTACCGGGGTTTCCTTCTTGCCCAGAATCAAAGAAACAATAAGATACAATGCGGTATGCTGGCAGCAAGGCTGAGCGTTGATGACGCGCAGGAGTACATTAAGAGACTGTCTACGAATGAGGTAGTGGTTGCCTGCATCAATAGTCCTGCTAGTGTTACCTTTTCGGGAGAGGTTCATGCGCTTGGCGAATTAGCATCCATGCTTGATGACGATGCTGTACCTGCGAGGAAGTTGAATGTCCCGCTGGCATACCATTCTTCTCACATGAACCCCATCGCTGAAAGCTATCAAGGTTTTCTACGCACTGTAATCAGCACAAAGAAACCTCCGAACATTCCTTTCGCCTCGCCAGTCACGGGCAAGCTCATTAATGACGGAAGTGTTGTAGAGCCGACTCACTGGGTGGAAAATCTTGTCAGTCCAGTGCTTTTCTCAAGTGCTCTCAAAAGCATGGTTTTTGGTTCAGAAACCACGGGTCTGTCAAACATAATTGAGAACCAAAAAAGGTCTGTAGACGTTCTAATCGAGATTGGAGCCCACAACACTTTGTCCAGTGCGGTTAGGGAAACATTAGAAAAAGCATCGATACCCTATCTTAGCTGCCTCAAGCGTAATATGGATGCTGTTAGTACCATCCATGAGGTCACTTGCGACCTTCTTGCTCGTAACTACCCTGTCGAGTTGTCAGCCGTCAACTCGTTCGAGAAGCAAGCCCATAGCTACGTGTACAATCTCCCTACCTACATTTGGGACCACAGTACGCATTACATGGTCGAACCTCGAATTTCACGGGAAAATCGATATCGACGTTTTCCTCCTCACGAACTTCTAGGCAGTCCAGTCCCTGGGGCAAGTAGCCTCACTCCGACCTGGCGAAACTTCCTCCGAATTCAGGATATGCCATGGCTATCTGACCATCGACTTCATTCGGACATCGTCTTTCCAGCAGCTGGATATGTATCCCTCGCGCTTGAGGCTGTGCGACTGATTAAATTATCTACCGGAGCCAAAGAAGAGCCTTGGTCTTATCGACTACGAGATGTTGACTTTTCCAACGCCCTCTTGATATCGCCCGATCAAACTGGAACTGAGATCGTTTTTACAATGCGTGAGTGTGATGAGAAAGAGTTGGACTATCGAGAATGGTATGAATTCGAGCTTTGCTCGATTTCCTCAATTGATACCTGGATTCGACATGGCAGAGGCCATGTATCACCCGATGTTCCTACGAGCAATAGCATGAACGTACAAAGGACACCACTCGATTTGGACCTCAAGAATGCGACAGGTCACGTGAAAATGATTCAACCGGAGGTTATATTTACGGACCTGAGAAAATCGGGGATACACCATGGCCCTGCATTCCAGAATCTCATCGAAAGTAAAGTCGCAGGTCTCGACTCTGTCACCCGCTTCACATTATCGCCCGAGGTTCTGGCCAAGGACCTAGATTACGTGATTCACCCTACCACGTTAGATTCCATATTCCAGTCATGTTACTTTTCACTCCCAGAAGATGCTCGAAGGGGAGTAATGATGGTACCGAGAACAATAGGCTCCTTAACAATTGCTCGACAGTTGGGGAAGCAGCACGGCTGTACGCTTCATTCCTCCGTCAAGCTTGTAAACCGAAATTGCCGCTCAGGGACTTTCAAAGGTTTTGTTGTGTCGGCAACAGAGAGCAACGAAGTTGGCATTCCTCTACTAATGGATAATCTCCGACTACAAACAATACACGATGATGAAGGCAGTGCAGCAACAGTGCCGGCTTTTCATTCCCGGCCACGATGGGAGCCTAGCATGCTTCATGACGCTTCAAAAAAGACAATAAATTCGATGCAGATTGTCCTAAGTGATGCTGAGATCGCGTAAGAGAAGGACTTCCGCGAGGCTGCGTATCACTTGATGGTAGACGCTCTCGCCCAGCTTCAGCACAAGTCCTCTGATGGATGGCAGTCCTTCCACAAGCGATACCATTCTTGGCTACAAGACGCCGTTAACTCAGTCGAAAGTGGGCAGATAGCGCATGCAAATGCTTTAGAAACATCGAAGTGGATAGCGAGGAGCGAGTCTGCAAAACAGGGCCTGATAAATAAAGCAGCAGTGGCCGGCGCGGGAGGAGAGCTCCTCGTTAAGATTGGCAGGCACTTGCCGCAAATCATTTGCGGTGAGATTACCGCATTGGAGTTGATGGTGGAGAACGGACTTCTGGAGCGATATTACACAGAGCTGCCACAATTTATAAACACCTACCACCAACTCCGGAAAGTCCTTAATATTTACGCTGTGAAAGAGCCGGGGGCGAAAATTCTTGAAATTGGGGCTGGCACGGGGGGGGCCACAGTGCATGCTCTGCACTCATTCGCCAACAGTGAGGCTTCCAAACTGTCTGCGTCCCTTGTAGTCGCTACGACTATACCGACATTTCTGCCGATTTTTTCCCAGAGGCTAGGAAGAAATTTTCTGATTGGGAGGCAATGATGAACTTTACTAGGCTTAACATTGAAATTGACCCTCTGCAGCAAGGATTCAATGCGGAGAGCTACGACTTGATTATCGCTCCCCAAGTCCTACATGCCACTGCAAGCCTGCAGAACACTCTGACCCATGTCAGAAAGCTTTTGAAGCCTAGAGGAAAGCTAGTATTCCTCGAAGGCACCCAGCATAGCATCGATCTTGAGCTCATCTTCGGGACGCTCCCAGGCTGGTGGTTAGGCGAAGAGCCTGAACGCCAGACAAGTGCAATCGCTAGTGTCAACACTTGGGACAGGTTCCTGACGTCCAGCGGGTTTACTGGTGTTGACATGTCCATAGGCAACTGCAAACAACAAGAAGTACAATCCAGTAGTGTAATCGTCACTACTGCTGCCACAACACCGTCTTACCCGTCGTCAATATCCATAATATATGGTCAGAAGGCACCTTTAAGCTGGCGGCAAACTCTCGCGACTGCGATTACCACGAAAACAGGGACAGCCCCAAGATTTGAGACCCTGGAACATTTGTGCCCGGATGAAAATACTGTATATATAGTTGCCGTCGAGATGGAGTACGACCTTGTGAATTCCATGGATCGTATTACTTTTGAGAAGCTTAAACAACTACTAAACTGTAGCTTGGGGATATTCTGGATCAGTTGTGGAGGCACGATTGATGCACAAGACCCAGCTCTAGGGTTGACAGCAGGGTTACTGAGAACGGTCCGCCGTGAAGATACAAGCAAGCGCTGCGTTCAGCTCGACTTTGAAATTTCGGCCGAACCGTGGAATCTGGACGGAATTGACCACATATTGAACGTTCTCGAAGAAGGTTTCGACTATTCAATACAGGGCAACGATATGGATTGGGAATATGCAGTCAAGAATTCCACCCTTCATGTCCTAAGATATTACCCGAACGATGAGCTGGACAGGCGTTGTAGTGGAATGAAGCCGATCCCCGAACTCCGTCCATGGCATGGCAATGCAAATTATCTTCAATATGAGATTCCTGATAGTTCTGATGATCCCCTCAGCCAGGTCACATTCTCTGTAATCGCCAGCGTCGCTGATCAAGTCCCGCATGGCATGGTAGAGGTAGAGACTAAAGCTTTTGGTCTCAATTTCCAGGACCTGATATTAGCCTTAGGCTTTGTCCAAGACGTCCTGACACTTACGCATGAAGGAGCTGGGATTGTCAAATCTCTAGGGCCGGGAACCGAGCAGAGTGGTTTGCGGATTGGGGATCGCGTCTGCGGCGCGTTTCGCGGCAGCTTCGCTGGCAGAAGCAGGGCGTGGTGGACAAACATTGTCAAAATTCCTGATCAAATGTCGTGGGAAGAGGCCGCAGCTTTTCCAGTGGCATATCTTACAGTATATGTGGGGCTTGACCATACTGCGAGACTCCAGTCCGGGGAGAAGATCCTGATCCACTCTGCGGCAGGCGGCGTGGGCCAGGCTGCTATTATGTGGGCACAGCATATAGGGGCAGAGATTTTCGCTACGTGCGGGACTCAAGATAAGCGTAAGCTTCTGATGGAGACTTACGATATCCCTGAAGATCACATCTTCTCGAGCCGTGACGCTTCCTTTGCTGCCAATATTATGGAACGGACAGGGGGAAAAGGCGTGGACGTAATTCTCAACTCCCTCGGAGGACCTCTACTCAAAGCCAGCTGGGAATGCATGGCTGACTTCGGTCGATTCATAGAGATTGGCAAAGTTGATTTCCATGCAGCAAAGCACCTTGACATGAAGCCCTTTGGGCGGAATATAACCATGGCCGGAGTCGATCTTGTGGCATACAGCGAGCTGAGAGGCTTGGTCATCCACAAAGCACTCGCAGATCTCATGAAACTCTTCTGTGCTGGTCAGCTCAGATGTCCTTTCCCGATTACAAGCTTTCCGATCTCCGACATAGGGAAAGCAATGAAATATATGCAAGAAGGAATCCACACTGGAAAAATCGTTTTGACGACTGAAGGGGCGGGTGTCGTTAAGGCTGTTCCGCGGATGCCCACTTTGAACCTCGGTGACATGGAAATTACCCACCTCATCGTTGGTGGATTAACAGGGGTTGGTCATGCAATTGCAACCAGAATGATCGAGAATGGCGCGAAATATCTTCTCGCTGTATCTAGGAACGCCAGTTCCCATCCTAACAAAGAAATGCTGCAGAAAACTGCCGATGAGCACGACTGTAAGCTCATTGTACAAGACTGCGACATCAGCAACGCCTAGGAGTTGATCAAAATTGCCAAAGATTTGGAATCTTGGCGCTTTCCTGCCATTGGGGGGGTTATACAGGCGGCCATGGTGCTAGACGTAAGTTCCATCCAGAATCATACCCAGCTCAACTCAACTCAGGCACTTCCAAGAGGTTACTTGGCTAATCGTTACCCGGCAGGATACGGTATTAGAACGCATGACTTACGAGCAATGGCGGACAGCAGTTCGACCCAAGGTTACAGGATCTTTGAATCTACACAATCTTCTGACGGAGCTCCGTTACTTTATCATGCTGTCTTCTGCCGCAGGCATAACAGGAAACGTGTCGCAGGCAAATTATGCTGCAGGGAACACATTCCAAGACACATTAGCGAGGCACCGAACCCTGAATAATGAGCCAGCGATATCTATCAATCTCGGTCCCGTTGATGATGTGGGATATGTGGCCGAGCAGGGAGATACCGTACTACAAAGAGTCGATCGAACGGTTACCTCCCTTAGGCTCTCAGTAGACCATGTCATGCGGCTCATTGAGCGCAGCATCATTGATCCCATTGAGTAAGGCCGCTGACGAAAGCCAAATTATAACATGTTTCCCCAAGTATGAACTCTTGCCCGAGGGCCAAGGGTTCAAGAAAGACAAACGCTTTGGCACGCTTCGACTTGGAGACTCACGGGTAGCGTCTGCGAAGGGCGATGGGATGCAGGCTAATCGAGTGCAAGAGTTGACCCAGCATTTAGTAAAAAAAGGCCAGTCTGCGGGAGAGTCTACCATAAAGCACTGGATTGTTGAGCTCCTTGTGGAAGAGCTTGGCGAACTCTTCAGCATCGACCCGAAAGATATTGACCCTGGCCTGCCATTAACGCATCATGGTGTTGACTCACTAGTAGCTGTACGTATAAGAAATTGGCTTAAGAGTGAGATTGGAGCCAGAGTGGCTATATTTGAGATTTTACAGTCTCCCACGCTTACTGAATTTGCCACATTAGTGAAGTCGTGAAGCAAGTGGACTACACCAATAATATAGGAAGGTCATTTTTGTATAGATAGTCAGTAACGTCCCTTATTTAATTAATTCTTGATATTTATCTTTATAATTGTCGCAGAGTAGCTCGTTGATTGAAGATTGAATGGATCTATTGATTCTACTAGCTATCACTTTGGTAGTGCTTTTATACTGAGAGCCCCGATAACCGAGTTCTCGGTGCTCGAGAGCTTCGAGCACGGAACTTTCGGTACCCGGTCTATCCCGGCGCTCACCGCCTCACCGTCCCGAGTGCTCTCTCCACAACACCCCCCCCCCCCCCATCTCTTCGAGCGGCAGAGCTGCTAGGGGAGCTGAGTGACCAATCTTCCTATCTATTTATATAAGGGTAACAAAAGAGAGTTTGAGCGATTACTGCAGCATTCGTGAGGTAGACGCAAGGTGTTCATACACGCGGCGTACAGTAGCTCCGGATACAAGAGAGTGACTGAGAGCTGGGGACCATCATACTTAGGGCGTGCTCGGATGGCCAGTCACGTAGGCACGCGATTGGTGATTCAAAGAAGAAAAGGAGCAGCTGAGCAGCTCATAACAGCCCTTAGGGCGTGCGTGGATTGCCAGTCACATCGACGCGCGGCTGAGGAGGGCTCACGCTGTAATAGTCCCGGGACACTAGCTCGTCCCGAGCTCGTTCATCCAACCTATGCGTACAAGCTCTAGGCGTAGTTCCTTGTACTGCTCACTTAGTGCTCGCTCCTTAATTTGAGCTGCCTCCTTGCTCGTTGGAGGGCTACGGAGCTCGTGCGTTGTATGGCCTTGGAGAGCGTATTGGAGTCTCCTACAGTTGCTTAGCTTCTACCGATGTAAACCTCGAGCTCGGCAGGGGCAGCTTTGCTGCTGCTCTGATGGTGCTGCTTTAAGTGTTGCATACACTCCCTGGTGCTCCTTGTTATCTCACACGAGCTGTGCAAACCAGCGGGCATGTTGTGCGAGCGTGAGCGTTGGCACCGCTCCTGGGCGGGCCAAGGCTTCAAGCTCGCGCTGGGCCTATGCTGGCTTGTACTTGTAAGCTGAGCGCCGGAAATCTTTGATAGGGAGCTTGCCCTTAATTTCTTTGAGGTTGACGAGCAGCGCGTCTACGTGAGCGCGGTTCTAATCGAGTAGCTAGCTCTCTGTTGACTGGCTTACTCCTCTGTATAGGCGCATTGTAACGCTTTGGTAGGTATCTTGTACCTACTCCTTCTAGTTATTGTTACTTGGACAGAGATCGTCTTTGAGCTCTTTGAGTAGCGCGTGGAGCGACTAGTTACTAATACGCAGCGTAGCTGGCTCTAATAGCTAGTAATCTACTGTAGCGTTTACCTAGCTCTATATTGCCTGGATTTTGGTGATAAACCGCGTGTATAGAGTATCTGATTTGATAGGTGCGTAGGTTATCAACGTCAGTGTTAGTGTTAGGCTCCTCTGAGGGATTGCTGTTTTGCTGATCGAACTCTATATTAATGTAATCCTATATACTGTAAGCTCGTGCAAGGTATTTTAGCTGAGCGTACTAGGGCGGGAACAAGTTGCGATTGGTGAGGCGCACGGCTGCTAAGAGCATTGACGTCGTGCTAGTAGGCTCTATAGCTTAGAAGACGATAGGGACGATAGGTAGTAGGGAATAGATCTCTGTAACAGTATATATAAAAATTTTAGTTCATTTTATAAAGCTGTTGCTGGGATTCAAGAGGCTGTTTTTCTACTCTTTTGGTGTGTTTTGGGGTGGCGGCTCGCTTGTAAACCACGTTGACTCATTGCAGTACAACTTTTACTGTTTACCCTTTGCGATACAAACCCGAAAGCAATTGGATCTTTAGATACAGAAAAAGAATACATATCTCTCTACTACAAGGCAAAGATTTAGCCTAAGTTATATTCTGTAAACAGCAAAAGGTGTGTTGCAAAAAGTGGCCACTTTGATTAATTATACGACACCACAATTTAACCTGCATATGGCGATATCGCAAGCTTACGTGGTCAGGATGCTCAACCTTGCAAAATCATATTTTACTAGCCACATGGTTACTACTCAAGCCTGCACCAATACATAATGTACCATCACTAACGCATTGTAAATACGATTGTGGTAGACTCTATAATCTAGACCAGGGTTCTCTGGATTTTATAAAATTGTATATTTATAAGAGGCCTACGCTGGACTTGGATCTCCAAACAAACCGTCCGAAGGATAGCCCACGAAAGTTCATCGTCATCAGCTCCGTAATTCATCAAAATGATAGCTCCCACGATTAAAATGATGTGGAAGTCACCTGTTAAAGTGCTTAGCGTTGGAATACTTGTTGCTTCTTTGCAGAGCGCATGCAATGCCATGCCTCAGGCCACAACGTCCACTGCCCTGAATCCCACCCCATCCGTGCCGGTTATCCCTTGGCACACCAAGATCGAAGCTTTTCGCGAATACATCCTCCAACAGCCAGACCAAAATGCTACTAAAGCCATGTACGGCCCGGCTCTCCGGAAGACTTTTGCTGATGGCGAGTGCTTACAAGTACTTCTCCGGAACTGGGACTGCTACTACGACATCTTTTACAAGATGCGAGGCGTAATTAATTGGTTTGACGGCACCGAAGCCCGTAACAGCAATAAATCTCCGATTTGGGACCCGTATCGTTACTACGATCCTGGATATTACGTGGACCCAGACGACGGGTGGAATTTTAACCTAGAGTCGCGCTTGGTGTTTGGAGCGTGCGGTAACAGAGGCCCACAGAGTGCCTGCGGTGTTGGATATTGTGTAGACAAAGATGGGAAAAGTGTAGGTGTTGCTGGGCCAGAAGGACAGACTCCATGGATAGACCCGAATGATAGGAATAGGCTCTGTTCGTGGCTGCGAGATAACAGCACAGCAAGCCACACGGCATAGGATAGCCAAAAGTTGATAGGTCCTTTCCAACGCTGTAGGTTGTATAGGTATAGCCAAACAATGCTGTAGTAGCCTTTCCTGTAATTACCGTCTTTTGTTAGCACATGTTGCGGCGCGGGACTGTAAAGGGTGACTATTGTGAACGCAAGACAAGTAGATTGTTTAGCTATTATAGTCTTTAGTAGCGAAAAGAGCGTAGTAATAGTGCTGTAGCAGGAGATGCCAGTTTCACAATAAAAGGAGGTTCTCTACAAATTAGGCGCGGCAACAAGAACGCAATAGTAATTTTAAAGTGCGAAGATGCGTAATGTTACGGGCTCAGGCTTAGCTTGAGCCTTAGAAAGAACACGTATCCTCGACAAGTATATAAAGAAAGGCTTAGTTAGACTCAGGTAGTAAGGTAGTCAATAACTTCTTCCACCCTTTATAACCTAATATTCTCCTAAGGCTAGCCCTTAAAATATTAATATAATAGAATAAACTAAGTATAATTTAAGCTTAAAAGGAATATAGAAGGGATTGCTATATTATAAAGGCTAGAGAGCTATCTGAATATATAGTGGGTTAGTAGCTTAGCTTGAGTAACTTGGGCAGCTTGAGTAGCTCTAATAGCTCTGGCAGCCCGGGTATACTAGACTAAAAATCCACCGCTCTATAGTATCTCTTACCCTCGACCCAAACTCTCTATAGTTTGGCTAAGTACAGAAGGTTGTACCTTTCGCACCGGCAGACTGGATCTTTAAAAATAGCTGTAGTATATTATTTATATATAATATTTGTAAAGCATAAAGTAAACATACATATTGTATTTTCTGGTACGGTAGGTTTTCCGTCGCGTATAGAGGGACGTTACTAACAGGTATTTATAAAAGAGTATCACATTATACTTTAACTACGGTAACGGTAAAACCTTTTGAGCCCAGCGACCATCACGTCGTTGCTAATGTATTTTTTTTTTGGACTAAGATTTCACGAAATCCATAGGCTGGTACCGTGCATCCGATAGAATTAGTGGACATTGCTATCTAGGAGGATTTTAAGGATCCGGTTATTTATAACAGAAGGAGGTCTGCTAGCCTGTACCAAACTTAAACCACCACACTGGCCACATCTAACAAATTTGACTTCTAAGTAATAGAATTCTTTGGGTATGCAAAAGATAGTGCTTAACTCCATAATGCCATATTTATCTGCAGGATTATGAGCAAAACCATGCCGAAAAAAAGGAGACGCTACACTTACCTAGGATTGCACCAGTAGAAGGCACCACAGTTGGTACCACCACGGCGATAAAGGGTCCTTTGATTATCCTTGAAGCAATCAAACGTCTTAGGGCTTTTCCCAGGCACTCTTTGCGCACCCGGCCCAGCATATGCATTGAAGTTGACTGGATCGACAACATTTGTTTCAAACGAGACACCACTCGCAAACGTGCACTTCCTCAATGCGTTTTCCCAAATGATAGGGTTGTTGTTTCCGGTCTGGAAGCGGCAAGTGTCATCGGGAGGAGATCCGTCCTCGGAGTTGTGGCCATTCTTGTAGTAGCTGAATTCGGACTGTGATCCGCAGTTGGCAAGGTAGACGGTTTCTTTGGTTTGGGCGCGCTTCGCCAGGTCGATGCTGGCCTCAACCGTATCGGTAGGGGCGGCAGCCGTGAAGGTTGCAAGGCTGGCAACGAGTGCGAGGAGGGCGGTGTTGGTGAATTGCATTTTGATAGGTTTAGGGTGGAGTAGTGTTTTGGAGAAACAAAGAAAGTGTTGGTCTTGATGGTGGTGATATTTCATTCTTCGCGCTTCCTGTCCCTTCTCTTATACTGCTTCAAATGATTTCAACTCTTCAATTCTCTCCAGAATACTCCCAAAATCGGCAAGGCTGATATTCCATTGTAAAAACCTGCCTCCCTTGTGGTGATGTCCAAATTTAGGTTCTGCATCGCAGTCAGTTGATTTCTACACTTCTCCAAATCCTAACATTCCGCTCCCAATGCCCTTTTCAAGATTTACCCTTGTTTTCTGGGGCTGAAAATAAGTAAGGTTGGTACATCTATAATGCGAAGCTTAGTATACGAAATTTGTGCCAAGTAGTTATCATAAGCTCTTTTTGTATTAGCTACACAGATTAGGAAGACTGGTTAGCCGAAAAGTCAGCACTACATGGGTCAGGCTGACCGACAAGATGGTCGAATAAATTAACTAATGCACTGACTAATTCGTATCCGCGTAACTTGCCCCTAAGGCTAAACGCCGCAGTTTTGCGATTTGACAATATTCCAACGGAGTAGTTGCTGTTCGCACATGCCACGCCTGATGCGGCACTGCTGCGCGAGTTGCACATGCTAGCAATACGGTACAACACTCTTTTCAAGCCCTTAGACGGTTATAGTTTATGATCTAGTCTTTATTTCGGGGTTGAATTAAATCAGGATATTATAAACTTTTGTGGTAACGTGCTCTATCAGCGAAAGCGACAAAAGTCCTTGGCACGACCAACACCACCTTACACATCGATTTTGTCGCTATATAATAAAAGGCCGTTGGGTATACTATTGTTGTGGTAAGTGGGCTCGACGCGCTTTCGAGACCCGAGGGTTCATTGGTGACTAACTAGCAGTATTGAAGCCTAACGCTCCTTCGCCCGCAGCCTCTCTACTCCCTAGTACGTAGGTAGGTTTAACGAGACCTGAGGGCTCGTCGGTGGTAAACTGTAGAGCATGTCACGACTTTACTATTAGGCCCGGTCTTCTTCTTACAGTCTGCTAGCCTCACCAGCGCGCCCTTAGGGGTATACTGGCGAGGGCTAAGAACCTCTCCAGTAAGAGCCTGAGGGCTTGTTAGTAGTCGTTCTATCGATTCCCTATTATCCTTTAGGACCAGGCCCTATATCAAAGTAGTTGATTGATTTCCACTCTCTACCGTCTACCCCCTCATAAGTCCTCGACGCTCACGTTAAGACCTTCTACAAGTAGAGACGATACAGAGCCTCGAGTGTTATAGCAGGTATAATAGTTAGTTCTCGCGGGTAACTTCAAGGGCCCTTAATACTAAGGTAGTGTAATTAGGAGTAATCTAAAAAGAGTATGAATTGTATTACTTCTAAGTACTAGGGCCTACAATGAGCTACTATAGATCACTGTACTCAAACTTCTTTAGTTACTCAAGCAATAAATTTCTACACTTAATTGACAGCATCACAACTTCTCGTGTATCCTCCTGTCCATGCGCTGTATTAGTTATCTGCGAAAACGAAATCTTGCAACAGCCTCTAGGAAGGTCTTAACGGAGTTTTTTCAATAACAGTTTATCCTAGGATAGAGAATATCCTATCAATAGCAGTAGCAAACTGTTAATGTAAACCCATCATTATTTGGTTATCCATGGTGTATGCGACTACTCGGATTCGCATAAGAACAAGGAGTGGCAAGGATATGCAGCACGAAAGATCCTCCATGTTGCCTTGGGAGCCAAAGGGTAAGAAAAGTTCATGACTATCAGAATGCCAAGGTTGGGTACGAGGAAATGGGACACTGCAGAGGACGGCGTAGATTGAGACGAGGCTTACAAGATGACATCATCAAGGGGAGCATTCTGTGAGAATATATCAGCAAAGGCTCAGAAGTCACGAAATTTGAAAGTGAGCAGCTCGAAATTTACGAAGCTCTTCTCGTAGCTTGCCAGGCGCGTGGCGTATGCTGTCGTGCTTCCAAAGGTGGTTCTGCCGAACTCTCGACAGGGGAGGAGCGGGATTTTCAGCTTCTTCATCTTCGGTTTCGCCAGAGTGGGAGTATTTGGCGGTGACTTTTCAGAGTCAACATCATCGGCGGGCGGCTTGCTTGTGGCTTCCGAGGCTTGCGTGTTGTCTTCTGGGGGTCCACACGTAAGAACACATTAGCTCACGATATCGTCAGTCGTAGAATTCGAAATGAATAGATGACGAAAGCAAGCAGGCTCACAGCGAGGAATAGGCGCCCCCGCTAGCCTTCAAGCATAAAAAGCTCGGGGAGTAAGGCTAGAGGATTCTTGAATAATGAGGCTTAACCTGCAGCGACGGCGCCGGAGTCTTATGCTGCAGGTGCGCCAAGCACAGTCTCGCATATTACGAGTTTCAAGGCTGAATGTTCTGGGCAAGCACATACTGATTGGGGACGGAGAGGCGTGGCGATGCAGACATGGCGAGACTGGCACAGCCTGTTAGCAACTTGGTCGGAAATGGCGAAATAGCGCACGTTTTGAGCCAGATTTTTTTTGGGCACCTCAAAATTTGGCCGTACACAATGGTGAAATCTCGTCGACAACAAAAATAAAGGGAAAAGGTACCGCACGGTAGGAAAAAAGTGAGAGGCTTAAACAATCGTAATGCTAAGGCTTTGGTTACAGAGATAATAAGTCACGTGTAGGGGAGAATGTAGCGAAGAGCTTCAATCACATCGACTCACCAATCTTCATCTCCCACTCCCAAGCGCCGCCTCTTCGAAGCGGCGGTGTTGTGAATGAGATGGGTCTCGGGCCGTCATGTTGTTTGTAGTCTGCTTGCCCTATAACCTCCCCCGTTTGCCCCATATGGGCTTCATGGAGCATGCGAGAGCCAGGAGACAGGGTCGTGGCGAGCATGGAAGGAAGAGGGAAGTAACAAAATCGTGTCTCCACAAGCCACCCAATGATGCGCTGCGCCGCTGGCACTGCTAACTTCCGCGAGGGCAATTTTGCCGGGCGCCACTCGGACCGACCCGGTATGCGGCGGTGCTTCACCGCCACAGAAGGACGACGCCAAGACCAACCCAGCGATTCGTTCCAATCCACCGCACCTGCGAGCAACATTCAACAAGCCACAGCAATTTCACGCATAACAAGCCGCCCTAAGAGTGAAGACTTCAAGTCAAGCTAATGGCAGATCCTCGAGACTACTAGACAAGAGTTACTTAGCAAGCCGGTAAATACACTTACTCTAGCTGGGGTAGGAATTGCTACGAGACCCAAGAGTATAAAAGTCAGTCCAAAATATAACCGCTCCTTAGGTAAATTCATAGATATATATAAACTGGCTCCTCGGCTCAAACGAGCCCCCTGTCCTAAGCTGACCTTCCGTCCTAAAGCGGCATCACAGCCTCATGGATTGTATCTGCTCATTGGTAGCTCTAGAGTAACCCTCGGCCCGACCGCAGGCTCTTTTGTGGCTAGAAACCAGCTGTTGGATTTAGCAGCAGTGGGCGTACGCAGCACCAAAATCGTTTATTCTTTGCTTTCATTTTCACACATCCTCTGTCTTTGACACGAGATTTGAAGAAATCGTGAACAAGCCACAAGGCTTCAACAGTGAACTATGATGAATCGTCTTGCACGAAGTAGGTCAGGTGGAGATTCCGTCCCCCGCTCTCGGTTAACTAAAATAGTGGTAGAACTAGACATTCTCCCTCCCTTTAAGGTCGATATACTCCTTTACAACACTAGCTCTCTCTGCAAGGTCTTGCCAAGGATAGCTCTTCTCCTCAAATGGAGCTGCATCAATATATGAGTTAACAGCGTTGGCGTCGCTGGCTGTAAAGAGGCGTGGCATGCCGCGTGTCGCGCTCGTCTAAATGCTGTAACCTCCGGCATCTGCTACTCCTCAAAACTCGCCGAGATGTCGTTGGTGCTATCTAAAAAAACTCGTTGGATAGCCTCTATACTATGCGGAAGCTTTTCCTTTCGGCAGAAATAATATATTGCAAGTATTGCGGAGCGTTGTGGCGTCTCAAGTTGGGGTGGTTGCTTATCTGGCACCAACTCCGGCGGCGGCGTTGTGAGCCGAATTGCAGGTGTAGGCATAATTCAAACTAGCGCATATAGGCAAGAAGAACAAAGAGCATCAAAATCAAGCATTTACTATACGGTTTTACAGCGTTGGCGTGCACAGAGTTCAATCTGTTGATCGAGTGCGACGCGCCCCGCTTAACTAGCGCTGGATTCGTTCGAACCGGCCAAGCCTCTTGAGTCAACCTCGAACATGCTATCGGTGAACTGCACAGTAAATTCTAATAGAGTTTGTTATCTTGCGGCGTGAGAGACGTTGAACCTTTCGAAGAATGACAATAGAATGTGCGTGGTTGTCACGGAGAACTTGCAGACGGCATTACTGTGCTGTAGGTAATAGGTTAGATGCCGGAAACGAGAGCGACTCGGAGCGGCCCCACCCTGAATCCGGGTCAGAAATGCTTTGACCTCGTTCACCCGGACATCTTCGCATATCTCTGCAATTCTCATGGGCGGCGGCCGGTGCTTTGTGCAGAGCCGTCACCGTTTGAGCATCTAATGAGGGTGTCACTGGCTCAGTTTGTGGACCGACACCCAGAAGGCAATGGCCTGATTGAGCAATCTCTGCTTGAGCGGGAGCAGACCTGCTTCTACTTCTGCTGCTGAAAGCATGACGGTGCGGAATCTCTTAATTACAGCCTGTGCCGTGATTCTCTGCACTTGTCAGAGCAGTTGCTTCATGTCATGCGTCATGATCGGATGGCATATTGGCGATCCGTAGTCTGCAACTGGCAGCACCGACGCCGCTTGCGCAAGGGTATGGCCAGAGCGGGTCGGCTACCTTCCCTGCTCTTGGTGGCGAGTTTATGCTTTTTATTGACTGAAGTGGTTTGCGAAAGACCTTACCTAGGGTCTTCACCAAGGAGCTAAAATTTGTCAGTTCCAGCTTTCATCAGCCTACACTGTAGTTGGTATGAAGCCTGATGAATTCAAGAACTGGCAATCCGTGAGGTTTAGTTTGGTGGGTGTTGAGGTATTTCACCGTGTCCCGGTAGATCTAGAAGTGTAACCGAGCAGCGCCGTCGCTGATCCCTCTGCCGATCCTTGCCAAACTTACAATTCAACCTGGGAGCTCACCTCCCTCATTATTTATGTAGATAGCCCCTCTTTTGTTTTCAATTCATCAAGTTCTCCAGGATATGTGCACATCCCCAGATTGCTGCTCGCTCACAAGAAGGCCTCTTGCCGCGTACTTGGAGGGATACCGCCAAGAAATGGCGGAAATCGCCGTTCGAAGCCTGGTGTCGAGCACCTAGCTCCGTCCAGGAGCGTTGTTAAGGTATTTCGCAAACAATTATAACCCCGATTAGATGACTACCAAGTGGCTATTGATTAAGCAGGAGTCCTCCCGCAATATCTATGCGGACAGGGAACGCAATAACACCGAAACGCCTGAGCATTGAACCCTCTGACCCTCAAAGACGGACGGTAAATCTACTAAATATTTCAACGCCGCTGGGGATCCACACGAGCCCAGCTCTACTAGGCCTCATACTGCTGCAAGAGTTGGCGGATGGCATATGTCCGGGCCATGTTCAATGGCGTCTTGCCCGTGTCTGATCGCAGGTTCACATCTGCGCCGTGCTCAAGCAGGATTTTGACGACGTGTTCATGACCATTGTTGGCGGCCCAGTGCAGTGATGTCCATCCAAATGGTGTTGACAAGCTTGGGTTTGCTCCTTGCTCCAGGAGACTCTTCACCGTGCCGTAGTGCCCACCTGCTGCCGCGCGATAAAGGGGAAACTCCCCTTTGGAATCGATGATATTGAGATCGAAGCCGTAGCGGGGAGGGGGCGTAGCAGAGCGTTCTTCCTGTAGACGGCGTTGCAGCTCCTTCACTTCGGTGCCAAGTCTGACGCATTCTGCCTCGGCCGTCTTGAGCTGGCCAGTTAAGTTGCGTTGGACATCATCCAAGCGCTGTTCCATCTCCCCTTTTTCTTTGGCAAAAGACTCCTGGGACTTGCTGAACTCTTCCTTTACCTCGCGAAGCTGATCACAGGTGTTTGCCAGCTGTCTCTTCGTTTCCTCTGGCTCGAATCGATCATGGAATTGCTTTAGGGATTGGGCCGCTTCTTCATCTTTCTGACGAAGCGCATTCTCCATATCGCGTTTCAATCCGCTGAGCGATTCGTCGAAGGCCCGTTGCTGCTTGATGAGCGGTCCTTGGATCTCGAGGCCCGCAGCAGTTTGGTCGAGGGCGAGGTTCTGATCTACCATCTCCTTTTGGATGTCCAATATGTCGGTTCCATCTCGCTGAAGGAAGTAATCGATGGGATTTAGCGCCGTCGACCGTCCATCGTACCAGCGAAAGGATTTGCTGCCCCGGTTCATCATGTCCCCCCAGTATTGGGACGTGGATTCCATCTCGCACTGACGTGCCACGGCCTCTGTGGCATCCACAGAATCCCAGAATGTCGTAGTTAGGGCGATCGCTTGGAGATTGGACTCTCCACACAGCTTTCGTATGACCCTCAGGTTGGCCATTGCAGAGGCGGTCATTCGGGGCTCAGAGATGCGATGGAGATAAATAATCCCGCTCAGCTGGATCTGGTTCAAATACGACAAAGATAGCCATTGGGCAATCTCCTTGAGAACATCCATATCAGATTTACTGGGGTTGTCAAAGCCCGGAGTGTCAATCATATGGACCGTACGGCCTTTATATTGGAAGGGGCACTCCTCAACGCGGGATGTACCTATACATCAACAGTCAGCAGGGGCATATAGTAGGCAGATATTAACTCACATAGGCCAAGGCGAGATCCAATGTGGACCTTTTGTTTTGCACATTCGGCGATGTATGAGCTTTTCCCGGATCCCGTAAGGCCTACAACGACAATATAGACAGGATGCTTGGAGCTGTATCTAGCCATGTTGTCTGTGGGTACCGTGTCAAGTGCTTCAAAGGGATAAAGTAATTCCTCGAAAGATATCAAACAGGAGCCGAATGTTGGATGGAGGGCTTTGAGGGTTGAACTTGGCCATGCAAATACGCTTAAATAAATATAAATAGTTAGACGTAAAATTATCTCAAGGTGGTTATTTGACCATTATCTCGCATTTAAGTGTGACTGCCGTGGAATTTTGGGCGCCATCAATGTCTCTGAATGAAATGAGGCTAGACTCAGTCTTCGGGCAGCATCACTATTTGTGCAACGTGGACCACTCTTATCTGCCGTGTTCACGACGGGCCGATAAGTGGATTGTCTCCAGGTACGGAGGTGCCTTTGGAAAGTTCTTGCTGACGCTAAAAGCGCCGCCCATCTTAGCAAAGATGAAGTTTCTTCAACTCAGCCTTTTAAGTTAATAGCTGAGTATACTCAACTCTTGGTGTTGCAGATGGCTCCAAATACTGACCTTACTACTCGAATCTTAGTTGTCACATTGAAATCTCTTTATATCGGCAAGTCTACATCTCAAATTGCTAAAGAGACTAGTCTCTTAGGTCGAACTATTGACTTAATCCACGCACGAACTATTAAGCAAGGTTTTAAACTAAATCGTCTTATAAAGATTTGACCTAAGCACTTTGAAGTTGCTCTACGATCTAGACGACTACGGAAGTAAGAAGAGGTTAAAGATACTCTAATTCAGAAAGTATTACTTAATTGATACGCGCGAGAGAAGTCTTATGCTAACCTTGTCAGGGATCTTAGTCAAGAAGGAATTAACATCTCTACTCTCACAGTATAGAGTCCCTTAGTCCTAAATTTAACCCTAAATTAAGAGAATTCCTACATATGTTAAAAAGATTATTAAAATTAATAGTGGCAACAGGTACAAGGAGGATGGAGGATTAGTAGAGTAAGATAGATTGAATTTTGTGGCGTTTTGGTGACGTCACTAGCGTTAGCAAGAACTTTTAAAAGGCACCTCCGTAGTCAGCTGAAGGCTGAGCAGCCACCAGGTTGCAGGCTGGCCCTTTATCCCTGCTCCGATATGACACGTATTAAACTCTTCAGGGATGGATCGACAGTGGCGCCTGATACGCACTGGCTATTGAAAACATTGGAGCAACGTCGAATTGGACGATGCATAAGCTTCCCGTATATTTGGTTGAGCAAGTGATAGAGTTTCATACTGAATATGTCTAATGCATACCCACCCCCAATCCAAGGGATCTGTGACTATTCCGAAAGCCACAAAAACAAAGCTTGGTAGCCGTACGCAGCTTTGGTGGCCGCAGCATATGCTAAGGATCTCCTGAGGCATGTCCAAGGCCCACCGGTGCCCCGCGCGCATGGTATCCACTGCGTTATAGGCTCGATCCTCATCGATGATATCGACAAAACAATAGCAATCCCAGCCGGATACATTCCGACAGGACCTGGTTGATGCAAGCCATGGCGGCAGGGCTCGGGGGCGCTCACTTCTGGACACGTCTGGAGCAATACCAGCAATTACTAAACAAGTACGGGCTGAAAAATGATTGGAACCGGCACGGGAACAACCTCCAAGACAGCACGTTTGATAGGTACAACGAAGCCAGTGCGGCGGAGATATGCCGTTCCCCACAGTGGAAGGACCACCCGCGATTGCGTGCTGCTCGCGCTCACGCGTTCCTTGTGTCCAACTGGCGTGGGGACATGTCGCGATACGCGGTGTATGAGACTCTGGTGCGGCTGTGGGACTATGTTGAAGAGAAGTCGACACGAGAGTAAGTTCGGAATTGTTATGATGCCGTCGAGATACAATCAAAGGTGGTTTGAATAGACGTCGGTATTGGCATCAGTGATTTACCATTCAAGTCCCTTCAGAATAATATATCATATACTAGGATCATGAAGGTAACATCATAACTGCGTAAAGGCATCTATGGCATGAAAGACGGCTTCACATAACAGATTCAATTATTTGTATGGCACAATAGACCCAATAGCAATAGTTGTAGCCCATCTTCACTGATGAATATGGACAATATCTGGTCCGAATCGCAGGATCGGCTCCATGAGAGTTGTGAGAAGCTATTCAGAACAGGACTGATTAGTTCTGCGGGGGAAAAGTTATCAACGATCGACACTCACCCATTCCTGGAAATGCTCCTTGTTATTCTTCATTTCCTAATATTTCACATCTAGCTTCCCTTCATCTTTTTCAGCCCATGCGATCAACGATCTGGGAGGAAGACTTTACAACGTGCCTGTCGTGCAATAGATCAGATCCTCCATATCTTTGTTAGCTCTCAGGTCATTGAGGAATTTTTCAGCCTCTTTGCCGGACCCAACCTGGCTGATTTGAAATGTGACAGCTTCGCGCCATGAGTAAAACGACCGATAATGAATGATCGGACAGGACCACTGATCTCACCGTACTCAGGATAATTGTTTTTGATAATGAAATCCCGGCAGCTACCAATAACGTCGTGAAATGGGTTCCTCCTCTCCCTTTTACCAGCGGACGGGCATCCATCCGCAATAATGGAGACCAGGAACGGCCTCTCCAGTTGCCCCTTTGCCGCGACATCGCAAACCAGTGGTTTGAGGATTTTTTTTCAGCAGATTGTAGCCCAGCTCGGTCTGCCCGGCCGATTCGACCTGCCTCATTTTTGCGTTTATCTACTCCTCCCGAAGATTGCCATATCCCTGAGGGCTATTGATGAATCGCAAGTCAACCCCGAGATCGCCCGGAACAAGATGGGTCATGATACGCGCAATTCGCTCTACAATAGCGATTTGATCGTCACGTCTTTCGCCCTTCATGGACCCAGAGTCATCTCTAGAAGGAAATTTGTCAACACGGCACCGCTTAAGCTAAGCAACCACTTATCCGTAAGGCCGAATGAAGAAAGGCAAATGATTTTAACGGCGTGTATGGTGGCAATACTTCAGGAGGACGAGGGACTGGCCTTTTGTTTCCGCTCACAGTTTTGAGCGGGGTTGTCGCGGTGGAGAAAAATCTTCACTAACGTTGCTGCTGCTGAAAGGCGCAAGGACGCGTGTTGGAACGTTCAGACCCCCACTTTTTGCTTCTGCTTACAGTGGCCAATCCACATTTGACGGCTGCAGGAGGCATCTCTTATAGGTCATTCTTACTCCCCCCAACCTCGCCCCAACAAAGGAGCTGCCATTCCCATTTCCGCATGTCTCTTGTCATTTAGCCTTTCACTTGCTCTCCCTTCCCGAAATTATTTATCTATTGTCGGTTTCACAGTCCTTGGGGCTGTGCTTCATTTATGGGGGGAAACGGGTGACAGCTCAACCGGCTGGACACTTAGTCCCGAGTTCTGGCACGAAGATTGGACTGACTTGCCCAAAACAAATTTCAAACACGGTCTGCGGAATTCAAATAGATCCATGTCGATGTCCTCGGTAGTCAAGCTGAAGTTCCAAAAACTTGGTATATGCGTTGCCCTTCGTAGTGAGTCGAGATGATACGGTGATCTAACAACAAAAAGGATGCGACGGCTCGGCAACAGGGTTCTATGTCAATGCCCCCGGAGCTGAATTCAAGGAGAAATGCGATGAGCCAGGAGTCCCCGTCGACGTGGTTTTAACAGCCGGGCATAATCTCATCGGGCACGATGGAGAGCGGACCAAATACATGAGAGTCCTCACACCCGGCAGGAGATACCCCGTCCAAGATACGTGGATAATGATATGCCCCGACTACGAGAAATGGCCGCATGAGAACAATTCGATCAATGACTGGGGAGGGATCCTGCTTCCCAGAGGCACTAGGGAACCACATTCCGGTTTCTAAATCAATCTCTTCTATGCTCTTGACAACGGGGACCAGCATGGTCCCATACGTGAGCTTCTCGCAGATAGTGAATTGCGGGTAGAGGAATATAGAGACGACAATGTCGGAGGCGACAATGATAGAGCAGACTATGATCCGGCCCGCCCGGTAGTCAGCTCTGGGTTGGGCAAGGTTGTCAGTCCATACCAGCTGCAATATCCGGCTGCCACAGAGCCCGAGATCAGTGGCTCACCCGTATGGGCCCCATCCGATGGACAGGAGACGGTGGTGGCCATCCAGTGAGTGGGCTACATAATTTATCCACAATATAGGTGCTGATCCCGTCCAGCACTCTAGGCCGAGGCTCCCAAGGTGGAGAAACACGGGGCGTGCGTCTGAGCTTTCGGGTTTTCGACAGGCTGTTTCAGTGGACCAACGTTGGTTATCGGTCCAAGACCCTCAGAGTTAGCAGCAGCGAACCATTTCCTGAGGGCTTGTACCTGCGATTCTCCAGTGCTGTGGGTCATGGTCGAGTGTGTCTCGGGGCTGACCAACAGAGCACGGTCTTTGATATCCTTCCCGCCATTACGGGACTTCGTAAAGACACATTGTACGTATTTCACGTCGTCCGCCCGGCCCACTGGTTGACGACAAACGGACATCTCTGGGTGTTGTGGGACACAAGTAGAAACCGAGCCATCTTATCACCTACTCTGCACAGCTCCTGCTTGGTTTCCATAGACTGCAAGAAAAAAAACCGCACCCAGTTTTGGTTGGTGACGGCGGAAATGGATGGGAAAAGAGGCAGTGAGTTATCAATGGGTTGCACGAGAATTTCCCGAGAGGGCTTGCGCTTAGGAGTGCCTGTCGAAAGCTCCGAGGTGTCACTCAGCCTGGCCAAATCGAAAAGGGTAAAGTTTTCCCTACAAATAGTCCACGGCTCCTAGCAATATCTAATAGCGATTTCAGACCAACCTCTTGTGTTTCGAAGACCACGCTTAGACGCAGACAAGCCTTTGAACCGCAGTTTCCCTTGAATCTAGGTTGATGTCACGGTGATAGGCATTGGAGCTGAACGCTGGATGAATAAACATTGGATTCAGGTAACTAATGGCTACGTACTGCGGCCATGATGGCTCAAGACGTCTGGATACGGAAGAAAAGGCGGAAACATATGCCGGGTCATATAAATAGGGGCGCTACTCTTAGTACGTGCGTAGACTTGATTGTGCGGAGGCTACGCCGCATCTGGACAATGTTGCTTTCTAGCCTTGTTAGTCTATCTACTAGAGGTAACATTACTCTAGATAAAGTAGACGTTTTATCGACTGTGTAATTTCGAGAGCTTAGGAAGTCTTACAACGCAAGAATGCAGTACATCTGCCGCTCAGAATTGGTGCCCAATGACTTAACCACTAGCTGCGTATCAATCCGTGCATGCTCGAGCAGGATCCTATCACTTTATTAATAAGGGGTTTTACTATGAAATGAACATTGCGGCAGATCAACGTCATATTTATGCAGAGAGTCCTTAGGTAAGTAATAATTACAACGTTCGAGTGCGTTTGAGCTGTGTGCAGACAGAGGTCTTTATCAGCTGGCGCGCGGTCTCAGCTGACGCACACCCTCAATCGAGGCCGTACAGAAGTTTAAATTCCTTCTATTTCTATGGATTTTAATCGTTTTGAGGTCGCGCTTGGAGATTTGAGATCGCAGAAGAAGTCAAATATCACTAAGACAGCTAGGTCATGTCCTTGGCTGCACTGTTTCGGTTTGTAATAATGATGTCCAGAGACACTACATTTGGAACAAAGCGCTTTATGTCGACGTACTCGCTGGACTAGCTGTTCTTGATCGCATCAACACCGTCAAACACCATCAGCCATGGTCCTTGCCGGCCGTACTGGCAACTCCATGGCGGAAGCAGCTGTAGAGGCTGGCAGTCCTCTGACAGTAGACATCATCTCTATCGCTTTCAGTTCCAGCTGAGGATACAGTGGTGCCGTCGATGCACTGGGTTCGCTCAAGCATTCTCTCAACCAGCCGCCCGATCAATCCCCGGCCGAGATACTGACCACAAACATGCAGACAGTAGCAAAATATTCTAGGGATTAAACTATTCGCATTGCGATATATAGTGCTGCCTCTTACCTTAGCGAACCTTTGCGTCCCTCTACGCCAACAGACCCCACTATCTCGTCCAACGTAATCCTCCGCTTACTGTAGTTGGCCCACTATACACCAAGCCTCCTTGATTGATGCTAACAACTTTTTGTCCAGGCACCCCGGGCCCAGCCTCCCGGCTCGCATGGCGGCGTTCTAAACCCTCTGCTCCTGTTTTCAGTTGTGTTGAGCTCTCCACCTGGGCTACCCATCGGCCTAGCTCGCCAGCAACAGTAATAAGCCCAGGATTGTCAACTTCCTCAAATTTTGTCATGCTATATGATTGCTCCATACACCTATCGGAATGCAACCGGAGAGGATGGCAGAGTAGGCGGCACGACCTATGCCAGAGTAAGTTTACTAGTAACGTCACAGGCTGTTTCAGACTCATAACGCCTACGCCAGGTAGGGGCAATTCTTCGAAGAGACAAGTGATTTCGATCACTGGAGTCCTTTCTGAATCTGCGACCAAATCATAGTATGAAAACTATTCTGGACTTGTTCGAGCACCTCTAAGTCTCTCTTGAGGACCGCCATGTGGTGTGGAGTGCCAAGAAACACAATGCTGCGAGTGCAATTCAGGACTTGCTTGATATGGTTTTCTGGTCGTTGTCGTGCTATAGCTAGAGCCTAACAAAGCGGATTAGACTCTGCACTTTGACTCAAAACCATGTCCAATTACTCACATCCTCACCCACAAGGCCTCCCAAGCTATGGCAGACAAAAACGATAGGGCGCTTGCCCTGTGGCTGTCGGTTTGACTCCTAAAACAGCGCCATACAGAGACTCACAGTGCCGCTGTCCTCACGGAAAGATGGAACAGCAGATAGCAGGTTCATCGCATGATTCCTGATCCTGTTCTCCGACACCATGCCTCGCTAGTCAGTTATGTAAGCGTTATATCCAAATGCGAGTATACGAGCACGGGGAAGCTTGGACGGCAAAAGAGTCTTTGGCCACGGCTTAGCGGCACCCTTTGCCTTCCATGTATTCTCTCAATCTCCCTTGAGACAGTGAATGAAGATAATGCTAGGCGAGAAGAGTCAGCATGTGGCTGCCGGATCACAATGAACGCCAGCTCGGTAGTAGGCGGCAACAACGGCGAATCGTCAATCAGGCAACTTACTCAACTATGCTTTCTTCACTATCGTGGGGCAGCTTCAGTCCAGAAGAAAACTTCTTCTCCGGCGACATGATACTCCCAAGAGCAGCTTGGCTGTTTCTGACAAGCCGAGTCCAGGGGAGCCACGGCCACTGAGCCACGGGTATGCCTACTGCGGTTGCTCGTACGCATACTAATTATTTAGGAGTAAACGGGCAATATCCAAGTGAAGGAAAAGAGGATATGCTTAAAGCAATTAAACGAAGGGTCGTAGAAAGGTAAATGCTTGCATAGTAAGTTAATTGATCTTTCTCATGAAACCTCAGCCGCAGCGGTAATGCTAGCGGGGTTCAAACGTTCGCCGCCTCCCAGCGTCCCCCCCTGCGCGTGCAACTGAGCCTCAGCCTGCTGTCAGATGAGTTTTGGCGATCTCATCCTCCGGTCGGGGAAACCTGCGGGATGCACAATACTCGCTTTAAGTTGACCTCCTTAGTGAAGTGCTAAGAAATTCAGCATGCCGGCTTCCCTTATGGCCTTCCAAGCTCTTGATAGACTCTTGATGCCGCGAATGAACAGGGGGGTATTGGTAGAGAAGCTGTAAACGCCGTTAACCTAATAACCAGCAGCAAACTTAACGCTGAATATTTTATAATCGGACGCTGATACGCGTAAGGAACAGCGCCCGTAGAATTGAAGCGCATTTACAATAACTGCTATACAGGTGACGCGGGACAACTCCGAAGGTCTGCGCGAAAAAGTGTCTCGATACCTTACCGTGCCGGTCGGCGTAACGCCCGGCGAACACCAAATCCTTAATCTCAAAAATATAGTTATTAAGGCTCTGTTCGGTGCGACGAGATTGAGCGTTTATCTCAGCGTAATCTCGCCAAGGAGACCCACTCTGCGATGTGATTACGCTGCTGTTCGGTAGCTCTGCTGGGTATTACAGCATAATCGCAGATAATAAATCGCTAGTAACGCTACCCAATTTTGCATCCTTACTAGTGCTAGAGCTACCCCTGTATTACTCTTTTAGGCGGTGCGATTACATCTTAGTTTGCAAAACAGCTCTAGAGCTGTTTTGTAATCTAAGATTACCTACTAGATTACGTAATAGAGCTAGAGCTACCTATCTCTAGTATACTCGCTGTAGTAGCGTTAGTTAACGCTATAATAGAAGAGCTTTAAGACAAGCTAACTAGAGTAAGAGTATATAAATCGCAAGAGAGTTAAAGGTAGTAGTAGCTTAAGGATTATAGAGGCAACTTATAGTAAATTTATAGTAAGACTTACCTTTAATTACTTATCTTTAAAAAGCTTATTAACTAGCTAAGATTAAGTAAGTATATAAGTAGTAAGAGTAATATAGTGTTAAATAGAGTTACTTAGAGTAAGCTAAGTTACTAGTAAGTTAAGGGCGTTGTAGTAAGAGTATTATAAGGACAATATACTACTAAGCTAATCTAGATAAAAAGAAGCTAATAGCTAGTTAAGCTATTATAGTAGTATATAATATATATACTAGTTATTATTATTAGGAACTACTCTATCTTAGGTTAGCCTAGAGTAGTTAGCCCTAGAGGAAGGGTATATAAGCCCTTCGAAGGAATCGCTAAGTAGTTAGCGATTACTCTACTTATTATTATACCCCTTACTATAACTTAATCCTCTATACTCCTACTACAACGCCCCTAATCTACTAGTAACTTAGCTTAATATTATAATTACTTTACTTATAATATATTAGTAAACGCTATTATAATAAAGAGCTTACTACTATACTATAGATAGTCTACTCTACTAGAAGAGCTAATAGCTATAATACTACCTACTATAGAGATAGTATAAGGTAATAAGCTATCTCTAGTATAGTACGCGTAAAGAGATAAGAGAAGTTATATTACTAATATACTATAAGGTAAATAGGGCTAATCTAGCCTAACTTAAAGTAATATTACCTTAGAGTTAGAAGAACTCTATATATAGCACTAAGAGGCCTATAACCTTAAAGAAGTATAGATACTAAGAGAGCTTCGTGCTTAATATAAAGTAAGAGAGTAATTAGTAGTTAGGATAGATACTTTTACTACTAGCCTACTTAGTTAAACTTAACTTTTAGCTATAAATCTACTATAACTAGAACCTCTATAAATATTTATAAAGAAAGATAGAGTAAAATATAACTACTAAGAAAAGAACTATAAAAGTTATTTCTTCTAGTTCTCTCTATACTTTGCTATAGAAGTCTAAAAAGTAGAATTTAGTGTAAGATACTTCTCTAAACTACTAAAATTAACCTAAAAAGCTTACTATAGGGGCGAGTAGAGTCTTACCCCTATATAGGCGCTAAATTAAGCTAATTTAAAGGTAGTAATACTAAATACACTTAGAACACCTATTAAACGTAAGATATAAGTATATTATACTCTAAAGAACTATAGATAGTAATATAAATAATCTCTAATAGACCTACTAGAGTATATATAATTACTCTAAAAAGAGCTACTAGGTTAAACTCTAAAACTATAGGTACTAGAGTATAAGAGAGTACTATCCTACGTAATATAGGATTAATTAGTACTTCTTTTACTTAAAAGGCTAATAATACTTACTTAAGTAGAAGAGTAAGCTAATATTATATACTAGCGCTAGCTATATACAAAAGGGTAAACACAACTATTATAGACTAAAGAAGCTAAAAAAAAGAAGAAGAACTACTAAATAAACTAGTTAGAGTTAGAAAGAGATTAGAAAACCCTAAAAAAAGTAAAGTAGGACAAACTAGTATAAAATAACCTAGCTAAGCCTAAGAAGTATAAAGATAAAACTAATTACTAGCTCTTTATATATTTTAACTATAAAGACTCTATATATAGGATTATTAATTATATAAAGCTTAAAAAATAAATATTAGGTATAGTCTTACTTAAGCTAGAAAAAGAAAAAAGCTTTAAAAACTAATCTCTTACCTTATAGCTTATATAGCTTTATTAAAAAAAAAAAAAACTTAGGTTCTCTTTATAATACTACCTATATAAAGCTAAGATATTTCTTAATAATTAAAGTAGTAATAAGTATAGTACTATAGCTTAAGGCTATAATAGATAGAGAGTTATAACTTAACCTCTTATTAGCTATATTAGTAAAGGAATAAAGCCTTCTTATTACCTTTCTACTTAATATAATAGTAGAAGGCATAAATAGAGAAGAATTAAACGTATATAGTATAATAATAGTAGACGTTACTTTTATAGATATACGTAGGCGTGTATAGATATACTAGGTAATATTTATAGTAATAGATACTAAGAAGTATAATATATACCTTAGTTTACCTTAGATTAATAAGTATTAACCTAAGATAAGTTATAGTACTAAGAGAGTACTCTTCTAAAGTAAGAAAGCTAAAGATATACTTAAGTTTAAACTAGTAAGTATAGAAGATACTAAATAGTTTAACTAAATAATACGTAGTCTACAAAGTAATATATACGCGTATTTAGTAAGCTATATAGGCTAAAGTAGCCTAATTAGCTCTAAGGGAAGCTTATTACTCTTATAATATACTAAGTATATAGATATAGCTTTTAAAAAAGACTTTATAACTCTAGTAAAGTATTAACCTTAAGATTTAGCTATAAATTTAGTATAAGATATATAACTACTCTACTAGCTACTATATAATCTTTTAGTAACTAAGTTATAAGTACTAAGGAAGTACTTAGCTAACTTTATAAGTTAAGAGTAGATAAGATACTTAAAATCTCTAGTAGGAGTACTAATACTCTTTATAAAAAAAAAGATAGTAGCCTAAAGCTATATATAGACTATAAAGGTTTTAATAAAATAACTCTTAAAAACTAGTATCTATTACCTCTAATTATAGAGTTACTAGAGTAGTTAGCTTAAGTAAAGTACTACACTAAGCTTAATATTAGAGATACGTACTATTATATTAGAATTAAAGAAGGTAATAAATAGAAAACTACGTTTAAGACTAGATATAGCTACTTTAAGTATATAGTAATACTTTTTAGCTTTATAAATACTCTAGCCTAGTTCTAAGCTTATATAAACTAGGTATTAGTAAGTCTTATTAATATTACTTATATTATCTACTTTAATAATATCTTAGTCTTCTTAGATATAAAAGAGAAGTACGTAAGCTACGTAAAAGAAGTACTAGAAAAGCTATACTAATTTAAGCTATTTATAAAGCTTAAGAAATATAAGTTGTATACGTAGTATATAAAGTACTTAGGGTATATTATTTTACTTAAAGAGGTTAGCGTAGATATAAGTTGTATTAAAATAGTCTAAGAATAGCTAATCTTACGTATAGTACGTAAAATAAAAGTATTTATTAGTTTTATAAACTACTATAGGTAATTTATAAGTAGATTCTCTTATATTACTTTACTCCTAATAAAATTAACTTAAAAGGGCCTAAATATAGCCTAAAGTAGGCCTACCTAAAGAAGAAAAGAAAGTAAAGAAATTAAAATTAGAAAAGAAGTACGCTAAGCTTTCTAAAAACTAAAAGATACTTTCTTTAAAGTACTTATCTTTATATAATTTATATAAAGAAAAGAGACTAGAGTAGAAGTTAATACTTTAAGTAGAGTAATTATAGGTATATTAAGCTAATTAGTCTTAACTAAAGGTAACCTAGCCTAGTAGAAGCTAGCTAACTTCTTCTTAAGGAAATTTATCTAAGTAGAGTATAATTATAATATATATAACTAAGAGTTACTTATAATAACTAAGAGCTTAGAGTACTAGTACTACTACTTTAATAGAGTTCTATTTAAGATCTTTATAGACTACTACAACCTAAAATAGTTTATAGAAACTAAAGTATTAAACTATAAGTAGGTCTAGGCCTACTTAAGCCTTATAAAGTTTAACTTTATTATCTATTACTACTTAGGTACTATAAACCTAGTAGATAGACCTTCTAGAAAGCTAGATTATATAGCTAAAGTAATAATATTAAAAAAGAAATATAATAAGGCCTTTATATAGCTAATATAAAGGATCTTTATAAGAGTTAAAAGAGTTATACTTTTTTAAGTAGCTATAATAATATATAGTTAGAGCGTAATAAAGTATAAAGAGGAAGAAGTAGCTTTTAAAAAGTTCTAAGAAGAAAAAAAGATATAACTACTAGAACTAAGGGACTTAAAAGAATAAAGTAATATAGACTAGAGTAAAAAAGCTACGTCTAATAAATTAGAGGATAAATTAGCGTAAGATAGCCTAATTTAACCTAAAGAGTAGCTAAAGGAGTAGAAACTCTTTATAATACCTAAAGAAAAAGTAGATATACTTAGAAAGTACTATAATAACTCTCTAGTAAGCTATTTTAGTATAAGAAAAACTTTAGAGAAGCTCCTAAGGCTATATACCTAGAAAGAAGTAAGAAAGAAAGTAATAGAGTACTATAACGCCTACTTAAAGTACTAATAGTTAACTACAAGAAGATACTAACCTTATAAGCTAATATAACTCCTTCTACTACTAATAAGAGCTTAAAAAGAGGTTATAATAGACTTTATTATAGAACTCTCTCTAAGTAAATTAATAAGTATAGTATATAATATAATACTTATAATTATAGACTATTTAACTAAAATAGTTTACTATATCTTAGTATAGTCTAATTAGGATAAGTAAAACTTAGCTTAGGCCTAGATATATAAAGTAATCTAACTCTATAGTGTCTTAGCTAAAGTAATCTTAGATAGAAGACCTTTAATAAATACTAAATACTAGAAGAGTACTATCCTCTATATATTACCTTTAGATAGATAAGTAGATAGAAAGATAAAACTAAACTCTAGAATAATACCTATAGTATTACTATACATTAGAATAAGATAACTAAGTAGAATAGCTACTAATAGTAGAGTACGTGTACAATAATAGTATAAATATAACTATAAAGGTTATACCCTTCTAAGTATACTATAGTTTATACTTAATTAGCTTAAACTAGCCTAAGTTAGACCTAACTATAGATAATAACCTCTTAGCTAAGAGATTAGCTATAAAGGTAATTATAATATAATAAGTATATAAGAAAAATATTATACTAGCTATAAAGTACTAAAGAAAGTATACTAATAAGTAAAAGATATACGTCCCTTTTAAAGTAAAAGACTAAATTCTTCTATCTATATAGTATATTAAATTTATAAAGCTAAAAAAAAAGCTAGACTAGAAATATTTAGGACTAGGACGTATAGTAGCTTAAATTAGCCTAACTATATTTAAAATAGATATACTTAGCTTAAAGAGAGCGTACCTAGTCTTTTATACGTTACTACTAGAAAAATATACTTCTAATAGTATAATTACGTAACTAGAGGTCTTAATAGAGGAAGCTTTAAATATAATAGATAAAGACGTATATATTATAAAAGAAGTAAGAGAAAGAAAGTAAAGTAAAGATAGAAAATAGCTATATCTAATAAAATAGAAAAATTACCTAGAAAACTAGAATACTTAGGAACTAGTAGCTAATCTTTCTTTAGAAGCCTTTAATTAGTTCTAGAGAAAGTATAAACTTACTTATATACTAAGAAAGAAGTATAAGAAGTAAAAAGCTTAATAAACTAAGGATAGCTTTTACTTTTAGAAGAAAATAAGTAGAAAAGCTTATAGCTACCTTTACCTATATATAAAAGTTTTTTTTTTTTTTTCTTACTTTAAAGGTTTTTTTTTAGGTGTTTAATAGCGCTAATAGTAAAAAATATTAAGTTCTTAAGAGAAATACTAAGATATTATAAATTAGTGTAAATTAGTATAATTAAGCTTAGAATAGTATTAACTACTAAAGAAATCTATTTTAAGGCTATACTAGAGCTAAGGTATTATACTTAGAGTATCTAAATCTATAACTACTACCTATTACTCTACTTAAGTATAATCTAAGCTAATTTAGCCTAATCTATACCTTATTAAGTAATCCTAGGACTAACTATACTTACCTCTACTAGCTAAGCTCTTCTTAGTAAGAGTTCTCTTAGTATAAGCTAAAGTAGCCTAGTAAGCTATCTTAGTAGCTTATTTAGCTTCTTTAGCGTCCTTAAGAGCCTACTTAGCTTTAGTAAAAATAATAATACTTATTCTAAAGTGCTAAAGGCTAGATTAGTATAACCTAAGCTAATTAAAGCTAACTAGAGTTACTTACTTTCTTTTTAGGAGTACTAAAGATACTAGAGTTAGAATCTTCTTCTAGAGTATACTTTTTAGTGTTTTTACACTTAATAATACTTTACTTAGAATAATTATAGCTAAAAAAGTAAACACTAGACTAAAACTCTTTATTAAAGCTAAGCTTACTACTATAAAAGAATAAGTACTTATAATAAAGCTTATACTACCTAAAACAAGTTATATTAGTATAATCTAAGCTAATTAGAGCTAATTAAGATATAAGACTTACTCTTAAATCTTAGCTAGGACTTTACTTACTACTTTAGTAGTAGTAGTATACTTTATACTAGTAAAGCCTTCTACTTTTAAAGCTACTTCTAATTTTCTCTTAAAATAGTATAAGAAACTTAAAGTAAAGTAGGGAGGCTATATAGATATTAGTATAAGCTAATCTAAGCTAATTTAACTTAAATAACTTATAGTAATATAATCTTAACTAGTAGTATAGTACTTCTAGTAATACTTAATCTACTTATTACTTTCTTATATACTAAACTATAACTAATCTTTAGAGTCTATAATATAGCTAATAAAGCTACTAGTATAGTTATTATTAGTATAAGAAGATAGATAGTATATATATAGTACTATAGTATAGAGACTATACTTATTTAAGGCTTCTAGGCGACGCTCTTTTATAGATTTAGGTATTACGTCTTAAATTAAGTTAAAGTAGTATAAACTAGCTATATTAGCGCTATAGTAAATAATAAAGAGGCTACCTAAGTCCTATAAGACTAGTTAGTAATAATCTACGTAAAAAGGGCCTAATTTAAGCTAATTTAAGCCTCTCCTAAGAGGAGACAAATAGGCCTAAAATATATACCTAGTAGTAAATAGAGAAAAGTTAGTATATAAGTAAAGGAAGTAAAGTATAAGGTAGACTTTACGCGAGATAACTTAATAAGGCAGTTTTAACAATTAACTAAAAAGAGTAAATAGTAGATAAAGCTATCTAAGTAAGTACTAGGTATATATACTTAGTAGCCTACTAAGCGCTAACTAAAAGTAGAAAGGTAGTTAAATATTAGTAAGTTGTAAACTTACTAATATATTAGTAAGTTCGCAATATTAGTAAGTTTGCAATGTTAGTAAGTTGTAAACTTACTAATATATTAGTAAGTTTGTAATATTAGTAAGTTTACTATATTAGTAAGTTATAAACTTACTAATATTAGTATAAAAATAAGGGATATAAGGGATAACTCTTTTATATATCTCTCTCCTTTTAAAGAGCAAATTCCTAGAGCTTAAAAAGGGCTCTAATTAACTAATAATACTTATTAGGTAGTAGTAGTAGTAGCTAGAGTTAAGAAAGTTAACTATTTTTAGAGTTAAAATCGTTATTTATAGAGTATAGAGCTAAGGTTTTTACTAATTTTAGTGTAAAATTAAGACGCGCGCAACTTCTATATATAAAACGTATTAACTATAAACCTTTTTCTACTACTTCTACCCCGCACTAACAAAATTAAACCTAAAAGTATTTGTATATAGTATAAGGGAAGGTAAAGTTAATACTACTAAGTAACTTAATAGCGCTAGATCTCTATATAAGTGCCTACTATAAATATAGGCTTTGCGATAGGTAGGTTTATTAATATAGGGGACTAAGTAAGCCTAATATTTATAAGTATTAGGGAGTAGGTAGCGTAGAGTAGCCTTAGCTAAGAATTTAGTAGCTAGTTGTAAATTCTATAATAGTAAACTAGACCTACGCGTAACTAGTTGTAAGGGAGCGTAGTAGTTATAGCTATAGTAGTAGGAGTAAGCCCTAACCTAAAAAGAGTCCTACGCTTACTAGCTAAAGTAAACTATTCCTACTATTTTTTATACTATAATTTATCTTTAGCTAGTAGTAAAGTTTTCTAATTACGCCTTAGAGGGCCTTTTTGCGCCTACTAATAGCTAAGGTACCCTACTAGGTTATATTTTTATTAGGCTCTATTTTAGGTATATAGTTAGTATTTTAGGCTTCTCTAAGTAGTTCTAGTAAAAGTTAAAAGTAGTAATTACGCCTTATAAAGGGGCTTTTTTACGCCTATTAATAGTTTTAGGCTTATCTAAGTAGTTCTAGTAAGGGCTAAAGGTAGTAATTACGCCTTAGAGGAGGCTTTTTTATACCTATTAGTAGGTTAGGATACCCTAATAGGTTGCGTCTTTATTAGGGCTCTATTTTTTTAGTATACGTAAAGTTAGTAGTTTAGCTTTCTCTAGGTAGTTCTAGTAAAAGTTAAAGGTAGCTTTATATTTTATAAATTCTTCTACTAGCTCTTATATAAGTTTATTATAGCTAGCCTAGTAAACTAAGTAGTACTATCTTACGTATTTTCTACGCTCTTTAAAGTGTACGTCTAAGATAGCTTCTACTAAGTATTCTTTATATATACTACTAGTTTCTTTATTAGTAATAATAATAGGAATTAGCTATAGTAGGTCTTAATCTAGTAAGAGCTTTTAATCTCTAGGGCGTAAGAGTTTTAGAGAGAAGACTAGGAATACGCCTTTACTTAGTATCTTTTAAAGTAGTACTAGCTTATATACTCTACTATTATAGATAACTCTCTTAATAGAGTATAGGCCTACTTATTAGTAGTCTAATTTTAGAGTTAGCTAAGTAGTTTTCTAATTAGCTATACTAATATAAGCTTAGTTACTAACTTTATATACTAGTCTACTTTAGTAAAAGGTATTAGCTTAGGCTACTTACTCTTATTATACCTAGAGTATTTTTTCTTTAAAGTAGGCTACTAGGTTACTATAAGTATTAAGTAGCTTATTAGCTTGTATATATTAGTTACGTTAGGCTAGGTTTAGTTAATCTTTATTGTTTTCGCTAGAGTATATACTACTATAAGAGTAATACCCTAGATCTATAAAAAATAGGGTTATCTTAATAGATATATTAATAGTATTATTTACTTAGAACTTAGCTACGTGTAGCTAAGCTACCTAGTTATCTTACGCGTAGTTAATATATTACTTTAGAAAGATCTCTAAGACTTAATTTACTTACTTAGTTTAGCTATTAGTTTCTAGGTAGTACGTAGTTAAGAGCTTTTACGTAATATAGAGGCGTTTATATATATAGCGCTAAAATTAGCTAATAAAAGTTATCTCTCTATCTAATATAATATTTATTAGGACTCTATAAAGCTTAAAAATAGATATAAAATATTAAGTAGCTTTCTCTAGTTTTAGAGACTTATAGGAGAAGAAATAGTGTCTTTTTATAAAGTAGTAGTAAATTACTAGGATATATTTATAAATCTAGCTACTATTTTTACTAGTTAGTAAGGCTTAGATGTAGTCTACTAAGATATTAGTCTAGAGTACGTAAGGAATTAGTATAGGTTAGAAGTAACTAAGTTTACTATCTTATAAGTTCTTTATATAGTAGTAGATTAGGTATATATTATAAAATTACTTAATAGCTTAGAGTATCTTAAGCTAATAATAGTACTTATATATTAGATATAGCGTACTATAGAGTCTTTTATAGCTTACTAACTAATAGTTATAGTATAAATTAAAGATTTAGTAGCGTAGATAAGCGTTTAAGAGGATATATAGACGCGTTTTATTAACTTAGAAGTACTTTTCTTTTCTTAATCTAGTAGAGCTAATATTAGCGTATAAGAAGTAGTATCTTACTTTATAGAAGGCTTTTAATAGTTTTTATTATCTACTATCTATAGTAGTAAATATAGCTTAAGCTACGTAGTCTTCTAAGTACGCTATATCTAGTAATTCTTCTATTAGGCGTAGGTTAATAATATATAGTAAGAGTTCTAGGTCTAGTTCTCTATTATAAAGTAGTAGAAAATCCTCTAGTAGGTTTACTAATATAGGTTTTATTCCTATAATATAGTAAAGGTAGGCGTATACTATAGTAGCTTATTCTAGTATAAATCTATTTAGCTTTTATAGGTCTATAAGGCTTAGAGCGTAAATTACTATATCTAGTATAGGTTTTATACTTAGAGCTAAGACTTAAGGGCTTAGGATAATTTAGTTAGCTCCTAATACTTATAGATTAGAATCGTCTATAGGGCAATCTTATAGTTAGTAGCTTAGGGCGTCTATAACCTTGTTTATATTACTAGGTATATATTTAATATAGAAATTAAATTAAGACAAGAATAATAACTAGTAGGCCTAGTAGTAATTAAGCTTTTTAGTTATTATAAAGGTTTCTAAATTATAGTAGTTTATTATAATATAGATTATATATAGACTACTTATAAGCTCTAGTTTTTATTCTTTAAATACTTAGATTATAGCTATAAGTTCTAGGTCGTAGATATTGTAATTATATTCTACTAGAGTGTGTTTTTTTAAGAAGAAGCTAACTAGCTATTAGATTCTATCTTAGTTTAGTTAGCTTATTACTCTACCTAAAGCCTACTTAGAGGCGTTAGTTTAAATATAAATTAGTTTTAAGGAGTTAAAGTAAAGTAAGACTATACCTAGCTAGAAAGTAGCTTTTAGTTTATTAAAGGCGTCTATATATTCTTAGGTAATTATAAAGGGCTTGTACTAAGTCTTTTAAAAAAGTAGCCTATCTCCTTTAGTAGGTTTAGTAATAACCTTAGACTTAATTAACTTAGTAAGTAGTAAGGTAAAGCTTAAGTAATCCTTAATAAAGCGCTAGAGAAATCTAGTATAGCTTAGAAAAGCTAAGACTTCTTTAGTAGTCTTTAGTATTTCTTACTCCTAGATAGCTTTAACTTTAGAGAGATCTATTATAATTCTCTTATTAGAGATAATTATACCTAAAAACTTAACTAAAGTAGCGTAGAGGCTAGATTTTTTAGAGTCTACGTAGAAGCCTTACTCTTTTAGTTGTATAAGTACTTTATAAACGTACTAGATATAGTTTATTTTATTATTAGAGTATATTAGGACGTTATCTATATATATAGTATAGAAGTCGTCTAAATATTCTAGTAGAGCTAAGTTAATAGCGCGCTAGAAAGTAGCTAGTATATTAGTAAGGCTAAAGAGTACTACTTTATAGGTATATATACTAAAGTAGGTAATAAAGGTAGTTAGCTATTCTAAATTTAGAGTAATACGTAAGTAGTAAAAGGCGTATATTACGTTAAATTTAGAGAATATCTTTACCTTGTTTAAGTAAGCTAGTATTTCTCTAAAGAATAGAATAGGGTACTAGTCTTTAATAGTAGATTTGTTTAGCTTATAGTAGTTTATATAGACTTATAAGCTACTATCTAGTTTAGCTATAATTAGTAGGTTATTCTTAGCTAGAGAGCTATATTTACTAATAAAGCTCTTACCTTCTATTTTTTAGATATATTTCTAGATTACTTTATCTTATTTTCTAGTAAAAAAGTAAGGTTTAGCGTCTAGGATTTTTGCGCTAGGTTTAAAGGTAATTTCTAGGTTATATAGCTTATAAGAGAGAAGTTCCTTAGTAGCTTTCTTATTAAAATAAGGTATTAAGTCTTAATATAGTTAGAGTAGTTCTATAGATAGAATGTCTTTAAGCTTTACTATAAGTAGTAGTTTATAAAATTATATATAATCTACTTCTCTAGCTACTTTATAGTAGTATACTAGTAGTAGTATTCTATCTAAAGTAAGTACTATAAGCGTATATCTACTTCTTCTAGTAAAGGCCTTAATTATACAATAACTAATAGTTTAAATATCTATTAATAAGTTCTATTTATACCTATTAGAGTACTTACTTAGGGGCTCTATAAGAGTAAATAATAGTTTAAGCGCTAGCTTCTTTAAAGCTATAGTAGAGTAATATCTAGGTATACTATAGTATACTACTAAGAGGATTTTGTTAGTTGTTTAGTAGTACTATTAGTAGTAAGTATTAGAGAATAATAATATTCTATAGTAGTAGTTAGGTTTAATAGTATAGGCTTTGCGCTATAAAAATCCTAGAATAAAGTTAAATTAGCTTATATTTTTAATAATATAGGTAGAAGTCTATTTAATATATGCGCCTACTTGTAAGTAGAACTTAACTTAATACGTAATAAACTTAGATAGAGAACTATTATATCCTTTATAGATAATAGGTTAAAGTAGCTAAATAGTTTATAATTTTATAGTCTTCTAAGTAAATTTTTATTAAATAAAGTTTACGTTAGCTCTATTATTAGCTAGGGTTCTAGCTATATAGAGTACTATAGGGTTTTTACTTAAGAAGCTAGTAAATAAGAATTAGTTTAGCTTAGCTTCTATTAGATTAGTTAGTAGTTTCTTATACTAAACTATCTATATTCTATAGGTAAGTATATAAGATATAGCTATACTAGGAGTTATACTTTAGTAGTTAATTACGCTCTTCTAGTTTATGTAATCCTTAGGTTAAGGCTTTAGGCCTAAGGAACGTTGTTTTCTAAATCCTAGTCTAAGTTAGGCTCTAGTTCTAGCTCTATATTTAGTTAGAGGTTATATTTAAAGAATTAGTCCTCTATTTCTATATCTATTTTAGAGTCTATTACTATATAGGTAGCTATATAGTAGTTTATAGCGTTAGTAAGTATCTTAGATCTAGTAGCTTTTATTTATTTGTAAGTAGTATAGTCTAGCTTCTTAATACTTATCTTTCTATAGCTCTAGTATAAAATTATTTTAAGGTTCTTAGTTTTAATTATAGTAGTCTTTTTACTAGTTAGGTATATTCTTCTAAATACGCTTTCTAGTTATAGTTAATAGTATTTTAGTTCTTATAGAGTTATAGCTAGTTCTTCTTTAAAGTTTTATATCTACGCTCTTAGTTTAGCTTTTATAGGCGCTAGGGTATAAAGCTAGGTTTACCTAGGGCTTATATTTAGGTTGTAATTATTTACTTTATTTTCTAATATTAAGATTATCTTTTAAAAATTAGTAGGGCTATTGTAGATACTAGAGGTAGTGCTAGTAGCTTCTCTAAGCTAGGGTTATAGCTTTTTTTAAAGGTAGATATTATATAGCTATAGGTTCTATTATAGTTTAAAGCTAATATTATTAAATTTAGAGAGGAATTTAGCTTATACTAACTAGGTAGTTTTATAGATTAGTTAATCTAGTCTAAATTTAGCTATTTCTAGGGTTTTATAACGTACTTCTCCTAATCCTACTACGTCTATATTACTAAATTAGTAAAAAAGTATAAAGAAATATATAAATTCTTCTTAGTATAAGTAGGTAATACTATTTAAGATAGTAAGGTATAGGCGAGCTAATCTTATATAGTAGCGTATAATAACGTTAGCTTAAGTTTATAAGCTAATATATTTTTTTCTATTAGTAATAAAGTAATTATATATAGACTAGATAAAGGATATAATATCTATATAGTATCTTATACTTAAAAATTATAAAGGTTTTATAAAGTAGTCTTCTTATTCTTTATACTAGTAAAAATTAAAGGCTAGCTCTTAGATACTAGTTAAGAAGAGAGTTAAGGTAAACTCTTCTCTATTAAAGATATAGTAGCCTACTACTAGTACTTAGGGTTTAAACTCTCTTTTAAAGAAGCTAAGTTACTAGCTTTATAGTAAGATCTTAGTATAAGGTAGTTTTATATCTTTTTACGCTAGTATATTAAAGTTAAAAGTTTCTAGCTTAGTTTATTTAGCTATTAGGTCTTCTTAGTAGATTACTACTTTGCGTAGGTAGTTATATTTTACTATAGCTTTTTCTTATAAGGCTTTATACTAGGTAGCTTTTTAGCTTAAAGTATTATGTTACTCTATAATATAGTTATAGTCTAGTAGTAATTATACTAGGTATTCTTAGAGTTAGGCTAATTAGTTATCTTATTAAGAGAGTTATTTATCTAATTTACTTACTCTAGCTATAAGCCTCTAGTTTTATTTGTTTACTACGTTAATTATATCTTATATCTAGGTGTTCGCGACTACTAGGTATAATACTATTCTAGCTAGGGTAAATTCTCTAAGAGATAAGTAATTACTAGGTTTATTATCCTTAATTCTCTAGTATAAGGTTAGTAGTAGGGTATAAAACAAGGGTTAGAGCTTAGTAAACTTAGTAAGTAATTTCTTAAGTTTATCTTAAGATATAAAGACTATTCTTAGTAGTAGGTCTTTATTAATTATAGCGTTTAACAGTAAGTTATCTCTTAGCTCTTCTAGGATCTTAAGCTTAGGTATAGGCTAGGGTAATAATACTTAGCTAACGTTTAGTTAGGCGTTATTAATTAAGTTATTTAATACAGTCTAGTTATTAAAAAGGACCTTAGTAACTAGTCTATACCTTAGGGGGCTACTTTAGTTAAAGGGGGTAGAGTCTATATCTAGGTTAAATTCTTCTATAATAAGTTAGTTAGGAGTAGCTAAGTCTATTATAGAGCTATTAGCTAAGAAGGTACTTAGTACTTGTTAAAGAATTATATTAGGTTAGAAATTAAGTTTACTAAGTAGTCTTAGCTAAATAAAGGATTT
>JALNQF010000311.1:0-49345 GCA_028456385.1 Ophiosphaerella korrae | reverse complement strand
TAGTAGTAGTAGTAGTAGTAGTAGTAGTAGTAGTAGTAGTAGTAGTAGTAGTAGTAGTAGTAGTAGTAGTAGTAGTATTAGAAGTAGTATAAGAGTAAGAAGCGTAAGTATAAGTAGCTTTCTTAGCTTTACTTTACAAGAATATATTAGTATAATAATTACTAATATAAAAAGTAAGCTTTAAAAGCTTTAAAAATAGTAACTTATAATAGCTATAATAATAGTTACAAAAGAGTTTATAAGGCTAAGAAAACTCTAAATATACTACGTATAGTATATAAGTACTTAGTACCTATATATAAGCTTAAATAAATAGAATTATAGGTAAAAGTATTTTTAACTAAGTTTAGATAACTACTATAAAACTTATTATATAGCTCTACTACGTAGCTTACCTAGAGAGTATATTATAAGTTAGAGCTTCGCTCTATATAATTTAAGTAAACTTATAGTAGTAAGTAAGCTATATAAGCTATTCGAGCTACTCTACTATATATAAGTAGCTTAGCTTAGATAGCTTTTTAATTAATAATTATCTCCTACTTATTCCTAAGCTTATATTATATAATATATACTTTTCTACTAGCTTTATAGCTTTTTAGTTACTAAGCCCTATAAAGTTATAATATTATTATATATTCTAATTATAATTAACTTTCTAATAAAGTTTATTAATCTATAAATTATATATATTATTATCTTCTATTATAGAGCTAATTAGTTCTATCTAGTTTTCTTCTATTACTACTATAATAAAACTACTTATATATAAAGTAAATATATATAGAGAATAAAAAGAATAAAAAGTAAAAGAAATCTTAGTATATTAGTTTTATAATAGAAGAAACTACTACTTAGTAAAATAGATTAGTATAGATAAAAAAGGGTAACTATAAAAAGAAATATAGAAACTAGAAAATAATCTTAACTACTCTAAGAAACTAGAAGAGTTCTAAAATTAAAATCTTCTAAGCTACTTTATAGTAAACTAAGAAAATTAATATTACTATAAATAGATAGAGAGGCGTTAGGAGTATCTAATATAATAGGAGCTAGAGTAGCCTTTACTATATTTTTAAAGTCTATCTTAGCTTCTAGTATATAAAACTATATAGATAATTTAGTAATATTATAAGCTTTTAGTTTATAAAGATAGTTTATATAAGTCTAAAGTTTTACTATCTTATAAGTAGTTTTAGAAATTAGGTTATATTAAGCCTACTTAGTAGTAGCTAGCTATAATAATAATCTTTCTTTAGTATAATTAATAGTTCTCTTTATATAACTTAGAAGTAGTAGACTTAGAAGTAATAAAATACTTATACTCTATAATAGAAATACTAGAAAGAGTATATTAATACTAAACGTTAGTAGAGTTATATTTATTACACGCTTTACTATACTTTAATAATATAAAGTAAGTTAATTTAAGATTAGTATAATAAAAGTAAAAAAATATCTTAACTCTATTCTAAGTAACTTAATTAGTAAGTAAGACTTTATTATATTAGGAATAATAAAGTATAGAAAGTAATAAGGAACTAGAGATTAATAAAGAAAGTAGATTAATAACTTTAGCTATTAAATAAGAAAATACAAACCTATCTAAAGGGAGAGATAGTATTATAGTAGTAATAGAAGAAAACTAGATAGAACTAATTATCTTTATAATAGAAGATAACAACGTATATAACTTATAAGATAATAAACTTAATTAAGAAGTTAATTATAATTAGAATATATAATAACTTTATAGCTTTATAAGACTTAGCGCCTATAAAGCTATAAAGCTAATAGAATAGTATAAGTATATAGTTCGTAGTAAAATATACTATTAGAAATATATTAGTAATCTAATCTCTAACTAAAATTACTAATACTTAATATTATATATATAAATTAACTATTATTTATAGTTATTATATAATTACTATATAAGCTTTAGTTATTACTTTTTAATCTACTATACTCTCTCCTTAGAGTCTAAGTAGTTAACGACTTAAGGCCTTATTATAGTTATAACTAGCTTACTTTTTTATAAACCTAAGCGCTTCTTACTATAAGGCTACTTTAAGATTAATATACTACTAAGCTAATTTAGATAAAAAGGAGCTAATAGCTAGTTAAGCTATTATAGTAGTATATAATATATATACTAGTTATTATTACTTAAAGTTCTTTAGACTTACTTAGAACTTACTTAGAGTTATACTTAGTTATATATAGAGGAATATACTAGCTAATAGAGCTAGTAATACTAGTTACTTAGCTTAGTAGAGCTTATCGATAGTACTAAGTATACTCTAATAGCTCTTCGCTTTAGACTCCTTAAAGCTACTAACTAAGTACTTATATACTTATCTTATATAAGATAAAAAGTACTTTAGCTAAAAAGAAGTAAATTATTATAAGTAGCTAGTAATACCTTATTTACTAATAATACTATAGACTAAAATAGCTCTTAGGGCTATATAATTAAATATTTTAATAGGCTTATTATATAGAGAGTAAATAAGTAAGATATAGTTACTACTTCTATAACTAAAGCTAGATTACTAGCTTTATTATAAGTAGCTAAAAAAGTAATCTTTATATTAAAGCTTCTTAATAAACTATATATTAAGCTCTCTATAAACTATATTACTATCTAGTGTAATAATACTTAAATAATCTAGCTTATTACTAAAGAACTAGCTAAGCTATAAACTAAGCTCTAGTACGTTAATATCTATAATTATTAGCTAAGATAAAAGGTCTCTACTAGCTAAATTAAAGTAGAATATACTCTATTAATAGAAATAATAGTAGATAGATTTATAAAAGTCTTACTAGTAAATAAATAGAATTTCTTTGTAAATTAGCTTAGACTAATAAAAGTAATAGAATACTATATAATATATAAAGTACCTTTTAATAAAATTAAAGACTACTTTAATAATTTTATACTTATCTTATAAATATATAGCTTACTAATAAGTTACTAACCTAAAGGAGTATATTAGATAAGTTATATAATTAAATACGTAATACGAAATTAGATACGTAATAGTATATACGTATAGAAGCGTAATAGATTCTAGGTATACCTAGAATCTATTAATTAGCTTACTTAAGCTAGTATAGTAATCTAATTATCTTAGCGCACAAGCGTAATAATTACTAAGCTACTAACTTTACTATAGCGAAAAAGATTATAGCCTTAATCTTTATAAATAAACGAACTAAATAAAGGATCTTATATATAAAGAGATAGACTATATTAGATAACTAATTTAATAAAAGGACTAGTACCTTAATAGAATAAGTACTAAGGATTTAGCTTACTACTATCTTAAGAGACTTAGCTAAGACTACTATAGCGTAGATATATAGATAGAGCGTAGGGCTAGAGATAGATAGATAGAAATTAATTAATTAACTCCTTTCTTACTTTAGTTTATATCTATTAATTTTATAACTATTAAATCTAATATTGCGCTAGAGCTTTAGTAGTAGCTTATAATTATTATACTAGTATACGTACCTTATCTAATAACTATAGTATTATAGTTTAGTAGGTAGCTTATATTAAGCTTACCTAATAGCTACTAGAGGCTAGGAGATTAGTACTTTTTAATAATACTTAGTTTAATACTTAGATTTAGTTTAAAGTAGTAAGACTCTTAAATATTAGATTTAATAGTTACTAATTAATAATATAAACTAGAATAAGAATTATAATAAGATAAACTTTTTAATTAATATATTAATATAAATTATATATCCTTTCCTCTATTACTTAATACTACTATATATTCTTTCTATTAGTATACCTTATATAAAGAGAACTACAAAGTTATTATTTAACTATAATTTATTATACTTTAATACTAAGATTATTTAAGTATATACGTTAGCCTATAAGCTAGCTTATCTAATATTTCCCTACTAGACTAAGTAAATTATTACTATCGTTTTAATAAATACAAAGTATTAAATAGAACCCTAATAATTGTATATATATAATTAGACAAAATATTTGTAGATAGACTTATAAAAGTATTACTACTTAAAAAATAGATAAAGTTTCTTAAGTAACTTAAGTTAGTAGAGTAGGATAGAGTTATTACAACTAATATACAACTATAACTAAAAAAGATATAAGAGTAATTTAATATAATTACCTTATAGCTAGCTAAAACCTAAGCTTTTAGCTAAGAGAGTATTAGATACTATAGTAATCTAATAAGAGCTAGTTAATAAGATACGCTACGACCTTAGCTATTATATGTAGCGCGATTAGGAACTAGATAGATTATATTACTAAATTATAATAATAAAGATAACTACTCTAAGTAAGAGGGAGCTGATAATGTAACGGGTGTACTAGAGTTAACTTCCTAATAGTCCTTAAGTTACTAGTAGATTACAAAGTAATAATAAAAGCTTATATTAGGATCTATAATAACTATAAATAATAAAAGATGTTTTATAACTATCTTGTATTAGCGTTCTATAGTTAAGGGATTAAATTACTAATACTATCCTAATAATGCGTATTTCTACTATCTATATAGTAATATAGTTTTAGTAACTTTATTACTTTGTATTTACTAAGATCGCGAATTTATAAATTTATTATATAATAGCTTTATAACTTTATGTTTACTAAGATTATAAATTTATAAATTTATTACGTATCCTAATTATAGTTAGCTTCCTAATTAAGTTTATTATTCTTTAAGTTATTACTTTACTTATCTTATACTTTGTATGTAGCTAAGTATAGACTAATTAGTTCTATCTTAATTTCTCTTGTTACTACTATAATACTATTCTCTCTTCTACGTAGTTCCTTATTTCTTTATACTAAGGCTAAGGTTATTAATCCTATTTCTTTATTAATTTCTAGTTCTTTATTACTTCCTATACTATCTTACTCTTAGCGTAATAAACTTCTCTTTATAGCTTGTATTGTTTATAATAGAGTTAAGATATTTTCTTATTATTATTATATAGAACTAGGTCTTACTTGTCTTATATCTTTAAATAATAGTAAATATTGTAATAAGTATATTCTTACTAATATTTAGTATAAGTATATTTCTTCTAAGGTTTTACTTATAGAGTGTAAGTATTTAATTTCTATATAGTCTCTTTCTACTAAATTATATAAGGCGAGCTATTAATAGGGCTTAAGCGTAATTATTGTTATAACTTACTATAGCTAAGGCTAAGCGTAAGTTAACTCTTTATAAGCTAGTAAAGCTTTATTCTTATATTAAGTGTCTTTGTAAGATAAAGGCTTATAATAATACTAAGTTATCTAAATAGTCTTGTACTTTAGAAGCTAAGTTAGATTTAGATAATATAGTAGAGGCTACTCTAGCTCCTATTGTATTAGGCGCTCCTATCGCCTCTCTATCTAGTAGTAGTATTGTTAGTTTTCTTAATTCGCTACTAGGTGTTCTAGGGGATTTTAACTTTAGAACTCTTCTAGTTTCTTAGAGTAATTAAAGTTATCTTCTAGTTTCTATATTTTCTCCTCTAGTTATCCTTTTTTATCTATACCTATCTATTCTACTAAATAGTAGTTTTTTCTATTATAGAACTTGTACTATAAGATTTTCTTAACTTTCTATTCTTCTTATTCTCTATATATATCTACTTTATATACTAGTAGTTCTACGTTTTATAGTACTATCTTAAGTAGCGCTACGTAGAAGGTTAGGTATATCTTTATTTTATTTAGTAGCTTTAGTTTAAATATAACTAGTGTAACTTTTTTCTTTACTTTATATAGTCTTATTTTAACGTAGTCTAGTTTTAGACTTAGTTGTTTACTTTTAATATTTTTCTATACTAACTATACTTTTTTACTTTCTCTAAATTAGGGTCTCTCTTTATACTTCTTATTATAGTATCTTACTATTTAATTATATAGGAATTCTATATCCTATCTTAGTTAATTATATATGTCTCTAAGTCTATTAGTAAAGTTTTCTTCTCTTAAGGACTAAGATACTTTAGATCTTAGTATTCTATATATATTAGGGTTAAATCTATAGTTTATAAAAAAAAGTAATACTTTTATTACTACGTTCTTTGCGCTGTTATATACTAACTATGCTATAGGTAGTAACTATACCTAATTATTCTAGTTATAGTTAAGGTAATATCTTAAGTACTATTCTACTATCTAATTTATTTATTCTAATTGTCTATCTATTTATAAGTAGTATACTATAGATATTACGTATTATATTCCTAATTATACTATTATTATTCTCTATAGTTTTAATATAAATTGTATATCTCTATCTATAATAATCTTATCTAGAATACTCTATTAGCTAATTATAGTTCCTAGAACTTAATATATAGTAACCTCTATTCTACTTTTCTCTTTATATAGTCTAAAGTATAAGTACTTTATAAGCTTATCTACTATTATTAGGATTCTATTATAATTAACTCTTAATATTAGGTCTTTAGACTTTAGTAGTTTTGTAATAAAGTCTATTATAATAACTCCCTATAGTTATTTTAGTATCTTAACTAGTTATAATATCTTATATAGTGCGTGTCTATTATATTTATTCTTATAATATTCTATATAGTCTTATAGTACTTCTATTACTAGTTATTTTACCTTTAGGATATAGTAGTCTCTTAGTAATCTATCTAATATTTTATTAATACCTTAGTATCTATATACTAGTAATTTATAGAATTGTTATATAAATTCTCTTTAAATTTTCCTTAGAATGTATATTCTTCTATAAGCTTATACTAATCCTTTTTAGATTTCTAGTTTCTTTATTTCTTTAGATACTTCTTACGTTGTTTTCTAAATCTATTTATCTAGCTTGTTACTCTTTCTCTTAAGTATTATAGCTATTTTAGGTGTATTTAGGACTAAGTGTCCTTCTTTGTTCTTAACTAGAACTATACTAGTAGCGTTTATTTCTTCTTATAGGTCTAGTCTTCTACTTAGGGTATCTATAAATTAGTTGTCTTTACTCTTAGTATATATTATTTCTATATTAAATATTAATAGAAACTCCTACTATCTTATATAGTATTATAATAACTCCTTATTTATTATAAATCCTATAAGATTCTTGTAGTTTATGTAAACCTTTATTCTATATTTTACTTCTTGTAAATATACTCTCTATTACTTAAGTACTTTGTAGATTATTAGTATTTCTTTGTTGTAGATTAGGTAGTTAAGCTCTACTAGCTTTATTTTCTTAGAGAAGTATTTAACTAAATATTCTTATCTAGTCCTTTTATCTTCCTATATTAGTGCTATTCTATAGACTAAGTTAGATACGTCTATTTTTACTATTACTAGTAGGTCTAGGTTATATATTCTAACAACTAGGTTTTCTATAAACTTTTTTTTAATTTTATTAAATACTTTATCGCATTCCTTTATCTATTTAAATAGCGTGTCTGTTTTTATAAGTCTTGTTATAGGTTCTATATCTTTAGACTATCTTACTATTAACTTTCTATAGAAGTTTACTAGCCTATAAAACTATTATACCTCTTTTAGGTTCCTTAGTCTTAGCTATTTATTAATTGATTTGATTTTTCCTAGATTAATCTTTATCTTTCTTAGTTTAATAATAAATCTAAGGAAATCTATTTTCTTTATATAGAATTCGCATTTTCTTATTTTAAGGAATAGTTTATTTTCTACTAGTCTTTCTAGTACTTTGTGTACGTATTATACGTATTCTTCTTCTATTTCTAAGAATATAAGGATGTTATCTAGGTATACAAATATAAATATATCTAGGTACTCTCTTAGTACTATGTTTATTCTTTCTTAGAATGCTGCTAGTGCGTTTATTAATCTAAAAGGTATAACTAAATTTTTATATAACTTATATTACGTTCTAAACGCTATTTTCTATTTGTCGCCTTTCTTAATTCTAATTTAGTAGTAAGTATTTTAGATGTCTAGTTTTGTAAAGATCTTTACTTTCTATAGTCTATTCTATATTTTATCTATCTATAGTAAGGGGTATTAGTTTTTATTTATAATTGCGTTAGTTTTTCTAAAATCTATATAAGGTCTTTTATTACTTATCCCTTTCTTGTCTATAAATATAAGTCTATGTACTACTAAGGATTTAGATTCTTATATCTATCCTTTTCTTAATACGTTTTTAATAAACGCTCGTTTAATCTTTAATTCTTCTTCTATTTTTCTATAAACTAGGCTCTATCTTACGTCCTTATCTTTTTCTAGGTCTATTGCTAAATCCTATAGTTAATATTCTAGAAGGTAATCTTTAGGTTCTATAAGTTGTTTTTTCTATTTCTTATATTCTTTAGGGAATTCTCCTTTGTATGTGCTTATATTAGCTTTTAATATATCTATCTTATAGTAGTTAATTTCTCCTATTCTCTAATTAATATATAGGTTAGTTATTTGTAACTATAGTATTCCTAGTATTATATCTTATTTGTTATTAATTGTTGTTATATCTATAACTATATTCTTAATTGTTATTCCCTTTAGTTTTAATGTAGAGGGAACTGTTTTAAACCTTATAGGTTCCTAGAATAGTTTTCCTTTAATCGTACTTAGTTATTAAGAGTACTTCTTTATAGTATAGTGTATTCCTTATACTTCTACAAACTTCTTTAATATAAAGTTTCTTGTAGCTCTACTATTAATTATTAATTATACTTTTCTTTCTTAATATATACCTATTTTTGTAATGTATAGGCCTCTTATACTTTCTAGCTATTCTTACTTAGGCTTTTCTTTAAATTATCTATTCTTCTAGGGCTATTATCTTGTTTTACGTTTATAGTTCTTATATTTTAGATATTTATTAAATATATACTTATACTATAGCTGTATTTCTTTAACGTATTCTTTAGATAGCTTAGGTCTAGGTCTAATTAATATGTATTCTTTGTTAGGGATCTAAATTATCTCTTATCCTTTAATTTCTTTCTTAAGGATTACCTTTGTATAGTCTTGTCTTCTTTTAGGCTATATATAGTTTTGTACTTTTTCTTCTCTATATAAGTAATAATGTGTATTTAAATATAATACCTACGCGATTTCTAGGTGTACTAGGTATTCTAGGTCTATTCTCTTATCGTCTCCTTCCTAGTATCTATTAGTGCTAGGTCTTTTAGTTACTAGGATATAGTACATTACTAGTACTTGTAGTGTATAGGCTTTATTAATCTATCGCGTTTTTCTTATAAAGTACTACTACTCTCTTTATATAAGTATTCTACTTACTATAACTATATATTATTCTATCTATTATTAGAATGTTATAAATTTTATTACTCTAGGGTTGCGTTCTTTCTAGTCTTTGTACGCTTCTTCTATACTTATAACTTATAAGTATTTCTAAACAAACTTCTAATTCTTGTTTTATTCTAAAGTACCTATTGTTATATAGCTATTATAGCTATATATATTTAACTAGGTATACTCTATATTTCTTATATTAACTTGTTTCTTGTCTTCCTTTAGTTCTTTAGAGGTAACTATAGTAGTCTCTTTATCTAGTGCTAGTCCTTTAGCCTAGATCGATAGTGCTAGGAGTTCTTCTCCTTCTAGATCTTCTACTAGTAGGTCTATTACGTGTACTATTTCTTTTAGCTACGCTTTTATTTTATCTTCTTTTGTTATAGCTACTTTATATCTCTATTTCTATAGGAACTATACTACTCTTTACTTACTAGAAAGATATATATAGTAGTTGTTATTATAATAAAAGGTCTAGTAGAGTATTTTATATTATACTTCTTTACTCCTAGCTACTTTTTCTTAAGGTTTAGCTTGTGCTTTTAGTACTTCCTTTTTATTCTTAGTTACCTTTAACTAAGTTTTCTTATCTTTCTTAGAGTCTTTACTTCTATAGTCCTTTACAAAGTGTCCTAGTTTCTTATACTTATAATATACTATATCCTTTTTTAACTTTAATTAGTAGTTTTTTATATAGTAGCCTAACTTACTATAGTTAAAGTACGTAAAGTCTTTATTCTTCTTTTTCTTTCTATCCTTGTTAGTATTAAGGACTATAGGGTCTCCCTTATTGTAGTTCTAGGTAGATCTATACTTGTTTTTCTTCTATTCTTAAAGATTATTATTAATCTATATTACCTATTATTTTAGAGCTTCTAGTGTTCGTAGTTTCTCTATATAAATTATCTTGTATTAGATTTTTAAGTTTAGTCCTTATTTAAATTATAATATTAAGGCTAATTTGTTCTATTCTATATTTTATAATAGTTGTTTAAATTGTAATATATATTCTAAGATACTCTTACTTTGTATAAGCTTTTCTAGCCTTTCTTTAGCTTGTTAGGTAATATCTATATCCCTAAATACTACTCTTATTCGTCTAGTAAAGTATTTATAACTTCTAAAGATAGCTCTAGTTTTATCTTTTTGTATTATTAGGGCGTGTATTGTATAATCTATCTAGTAGGGTTTAAACTATCTTATTGTATCTTCTTTAAAGTATATTCTAATATATATTACCTTCTTTTCTTCTATGTTAAAGTGTAGTACTTATATATCTATCTAGAGTTATGCTAAGGCTATAAAGGGTCTTAGTTTCTCCCTTGTTCTATTAAATTTCTTAAGTACTAGTATCTTTAGTAGTTTCTTTGTTGCGCTTATTTCTAGGCGTTGCGTAATTAATTCTATTTAGATTTGTCCTTTAATAACAGCTTTAATTTGCGCCTTGTTTTACTTCGCGTGTTCTTAGAGTTCCTTATTCTAGGTCTCTAGTGCTTCGATTACTATTTTTATATCTTCTTTCTTAGAGATTAGGTTGTTTATATATTCTCTAACTACCTTCTATATAGTGTTATCTAATTTATAACTACTTATAGGTGCCTTAGCTACTTGTTTAGTTAAACTTTCTACTATTGTGTTAGCTAGACTGTGCGCTACTTACGCTTTACTTCTCGCAATAACTAGATTAGTAAAGTGTAACGGGTGCACTAGGGTCGACTTCCTAATAGTCTTTAGGTTGCTAGTAGATTGCGAGGTAATAATAAAAGCTTGTGTTAGGATCTACAATAACTATAAATAATAAAAGATGTTTTGCAACTGTCTTGTATTAGCGTTCTGTGGTTAAGGGATTGAATTGCCGATGCTATCTTAATAATGCGCATTTCTACTATCTATATAGTAATGTGGTCTTAGCGACTTCATTGCTTCGTGTTTACTATGATCGCGAATTCACGAATTCGTTATATAATGGCTTCGCGACTTCGTGTTTGCTAAGATCGCGAATTCACGAATTTGTCACGTGTCCTAATTGTGGTTGGCTTCCCAATCAAGTTCGTTGTCCCTTGGGTCGTTACCCCGCTCATCCTATGCTTCGTGTGTGGCTGAGTGTGGACTGATTGGTTCCATCTCGATTTCTCTTGTTACTGCTGTAACAGACGACCTAGCTAGAGATAAACTAAAGGATTACAATGGCGTGAGCTGGAGAGCTTAGATACAAAGAGGAAGCTTAAGGCCGTAGCAGAGGACAAATAGAGCAATTAATAACTAATTACAATTAACTCCATTAATCAATCTATTCTAATCACACTTAAGCCCCCCTGTTTACATTAGATTATTACGATCATACCCCTTCAAATCTAACATCAAATCTGACAACGATAATCTACTTCTTAGAGAGCTTTGTATAGGTCATGCACTATATAGGAAATACTACTCAAAGGTGTTTATACTTAGCTACAGAGTTAAGTGCTTTAAGCCTAGTAATAATACTTGCAAGACGATGAATTTGGGCACAAGTCTCGATGCCATCACTTCCTGACTGTAGAGACCGCTTATCAGACCATCTTAGGAGCTGCTACCACTTATCGATTCATCAAAGAGTAATTTTGAAGAAAGATTGGTAGAGTTGGATAATTTAGCATTCACACCGGTGATAACCAATCTAAGGCACCTTTCGTACATCCGTATCACCACATTGCAGGTTGCGAAATTTATTCCTAGCTTTAGCTTCGCCTAAGTTATCCTTTAGGCCGTGACTTACTGCGACAACTTAGACACGCCAACAATCTGCTCTCACTCTAATCTAGCCGAAACACACACCATATATTGTTTAGAAGATTGCCAGGAAGCTGAACTTCAAGAAAGGTAACTAATTCAAATCTTTCCCGCCCATTTTACTCCATTCCTTGAAGCTCATCACATTCTCCCCCCATGCGGCCTGGCCCTCAATGACCCCGTAATTCCCTTCAGAGCCATATTCAACATGCATCTGTGCAATCTTCGCCCATCGCCATCCATCTTGCTGGCAAATTGGTGCTTGGAACGGAATGATTAGCCATAAAAAAAAGACAGGATAGCAGACCATAGCGATGTTAATTATCCATGACAACCAAAATGACTGGTCATAAAAGAAATTTGTGGTGTCCTGATAGCCATAGTGGAACATGGCGAGGTTCAGTGTCCAAAGAACGGTGAAGGAGCGCATTACGCACGATTGAATCCAGAAGAGCCAGAGGAAGATCGACGCCCGAATCGGACGACGCTGCTTGATTGCCTTGATGAGCAGCATAAGGCCAGACGACGTGTACAGATGCCGCATGTTCCGGTTCGTCCTGGTGTTCTTATCTTTGCAAAGACCTTCCAGGGACAGGTTCCAAATAACGAAGTCGAGCGCGATAATATATGCAATGTTCTGCAGCAGTATGGTGAGGTGGAGCCCGAAGCGTAAGTAACCGAAACCAATCTCCTGGCTGGTGTCGGTGCGCATGAAGAGGTACATAAGTCCGGTTGGTATATTCATGAAAAAAAGGCCAGACCAGATGCCACGTAATTTTGCCTTGAACTGAACCCCAGGCTTGTGAGCCTTGGAGAGTATGGTGGGGTTGTGGCCTCTCGGATCTAGGAAACGGGCGACTTGCTCATAGTTGGCGATCGAGCCGTTAGGAATTCTGCACAGATAAGGTTTATATATTTCCAGCAAACCGAAGTCGTCATACCGCGCACTGAGGATCCTCCACGGTGGCATGAGCCAGACGAAGAGGACAACAAATAAGGATATACAATGGAGTACAACTGGGCCGATAATCCAGTATCTCCTTCGGTTGACATAATAACTCTCGGAAGTGTTGTCCGTTGCTTTCCAGCTGATGGAAAGCTGTATGCTCGCTATACTCAAAGCTGTGCCTAAGCGGAGAATGACATAGCTGAGTAGAGCCCTAAAGTCCCGAAAAGATAGGTCATTATGGAACCACCTCTTCACGATATCGATCCAATCGATATTCGCCGCGCGGATGTTCTTCGCCATCTGAATGGGATCGTTACGCGCGTTGCCAAGGGCAGCGAATATCACCCTTCGCCAGCATCTGTCCACGAGCACTTCGTTAAGAATAGTGGCGGCAAGAATAGGGAAGAGTGCGAGCAGTGTAGTTCCCCACACCTGCTCTTTGGTCATAGGATTGATGCGTCCAAAGAAGAGCATGACACCCGTCCCAATTGTGAGGAAGATCCAGACGGAAAAGAGCAGGAAAGCTGTGTGGATGTCGATGCATCTTCGTCGATTGTCTCGTCGAGGAAGCCGGGATTGTGCCGGCTGTGATGGAAGTGTGCGGTGCTGGACGTGGCTTGTGGCCGATGGATAGGTCGGGGGGCGGGGAAGATTTGAAAGTGGCACTCTCGGATCATGACCCCAGTGCACCTGAGGTGGGAGTGTGGTGCTAACACAATTAGACTGGACATGATAAACAGGGTCTTCCTGCAGGTATATAGGATAGACGGGAACCTGTGAGTACTGATAGTACGGTGCCATAATGCATGTTAGGCCGAAGGGGGATTAACAGGGGATACGGATTGGCCGTATATGGGCAAGGAAGAGTATTTAGAAGGGAGAGCTTCGGGTGGGGAAAACAATGTGCGGCCTCAACAGGTTGTCTGCCAGCTAGAAGGCTTCTTTCTCTAGTAATACCAAGCCGCAATGAGACACGGCATCAGGCTGGCATTCGACATGGCAGAATGGTGCAGAGAGAGAGAGCACCATAGTGTGAACTACCCCAATGTGAGAGGATCACAAAGCCAGCACAACACTCAGCCTCCGCGACCTTATGCGGAAATCGCATCATCAGCCCTCTCCCACCTACCCTGAACGGTGAATATTCGTATCCGAGACTGTCATTTGTGCTGCGAATCCCTCCGACATGTTCAGCTCGGTGTTCAGCTACGCCCAGGAAAAAGTAAATGCATATGCCTAAGGATTAGCAAAACAGGATCTGGTGGCCAATAACAAAAGAACATAAAGTCATAAGACCTAGTTTAAGGCAGTGCACTCGCTTAACTCGCCCGAATATAGATAACAGACTACAAAATGTCGTAGATGCTAACTAACCTAAAATACAAGGGTGGTGCACAAATTCTTGAGCATGGCTCGTGCGCATAGAATTTAATCGAATCTTACGTACACTGTAATTTACATGCAACTCGGATCAACTCAGTATCGTGTGTGCCCACCTCCAGCCAGGCGTACAGCGTTACAGCGATCCTTCATATTCAAGCAGTACTTCTAAATATCCTTGGGTTCAATCTTAGCCCATTCTTCCTGGATTGCAATTATTAGCTCCTCCTTAGTTTTTAGCCATCTCTTGCAAACTCTTGACTTGAGTAGCCTCCAAACATTCTCAATTGGATTAAGATTAGGCGAGTTTGCTGGCCACCACAGAAGTCGAATAGCAAGCTGATGAAAGAGCTGCCTTGTAGCTGAAGCCCGGTGAGACGAAGCGCCATCTTGCATAAGAATAGCGTTGCTTATCCCAACTCTAAAGATTTCGTGCTCTTGCTTAAAAGATTGGATCAAAGGTACAACTCTTTGGTAGTAAGAAGATAAGTTAATATTCCCCTACATCTTACGGTCCTAAATTAGCAGCGGACCCTTTGATCCATCTCCTCTAATACAGGCCTAAACTATCACGCAGCAGTAATCCTTGAACTTAGGGACGATACAGTCTGGATAGTATTTCTCCTCTACCCTCCTTGTTACCTAGACCTTCCCTCTCCTACATTTGAATAATGCCTTATTAGACCAGATTATTCTTCTCTACATCTCCTATAGCTAAGCTAGGCAGGTCTCTGCCTATAGAAGGCGATCTTGTATATGTTTCTCTATAAGAAGAGGCTTCTCTGTTGCTAGCCGACAGTAGTAGCCTTCTTGTCTAAAGGCTTTTTAGATTGTTCGTTCGTCGTAATTCAATCCAAGCTCGTTAGCGATCTGCTAGAGAGGCTTCTGCCGCTGCTCACGAGATATAGTAGCAGCCTGAATTAGCCTCTAGCGTAAAGGAGTATTAATAAGTAGAGGTCTACCTAGAGGTCTGTAGGGACGCTGCAGCAGTGGCTGTAACAGATGTGACGGCTGCGACAGCCGCGACGGAGTAACTGGCTCATGTGAGCATCGTCGAACTGTCTCGTATAGGATACTAAATTTCTAAGAGATCTAAGGGAGAGACCAGCTATCGTTGTAGCGGAGAGCATAGATTCTTAATCTCTCCTAGTAAGTAAGGCGGCGTTTTGGAGTTTTGACGTATAGAGCCATCTTGACATGCTTAGTCATCCTAGTGTCCTGAATTGTATATATAATTCTATTGGAGTAAAGAATCTTCGATGAATTTCTATAGCCCCTGCACTGCACGAGCTATGCTCAAGAATTTGTGCACCACCCTTGTAAAAACAGCGAGGCCAAGAGTGTGTCACAACTTCAAGGGAGGAGCTAGCTAATAGTCAATCGAGGCCGCGTAAGCAATCGATGCCAAGAGATTTTAAGGGCGGGGCCGAATACCAGCAAAGGCTAGAACTGGACCACAGAACCTACGAAGGTGTCAGATTTTGCGGTCACGAAATTGATAGATGTGAACTTGAGTGAGAAAAGAGTTGATTGATTAATCTGTCTGTCCCTATCTCTAGCCCTGCGCTCTATCTCTAGCCCTGCGCTCTATCTCTAGCCCTGCGCTCTATCTATGTATCGGCGCTGCGGCGGTCTCAGCTGGGTCTCTCGAGACGGCGGCGAGCCGGATCCTCAACACTCCTTCTATTAAGGTGCTGGTTTCTTTGTTGTATTAGTTGTGCTGACGTAGTCCATCTCCTTCCATGTAAAATCCTTTGTTTAATTTCTTTGTTCGTGAGGGCCGAGGCTGCGATCTTTCAGCTGCGGCGGGGTTAGCGACTTGGCGATCGTCACGCTCGTGCGCCGAGCCAATCAGATCGCCGCACTAGCTTAAGCGAGCCAATCAGCAGATTCCAGGTACAATGGCCCCCATAAGCAGGTTTGTAGCGTCGCTAACAAATAGTTCGTGCATAGTGTTACAGGTGTAACAAGAGAAATCGAGATGGAACCAATCAGTCCCGACTCAAGTGCTGACGAAGCATGGGATGAGCGGGGTAATGACCTATGGGACAACGAACTTGATTGGGAAACGAACCACAACCTGGACACGTAATGCAGAGTGATCTGTAAACACGTGCAACAGATCAGGGTGATCTGTAAACACGTGCGACAGATCAAGGTGATCTGTAAGGTCGCACAAACAGATCAGTACAAGTATATAGTCAACAGTGATGCGCATTATTAGGATAGCATCGGCAATCCAATCTCTAACCTAGAACGCCAATACTTGACATTGCACACACAAATCAACTATTGTTTATAGTTATTGCTAATTACTACACAAGCTTTTATTATTACCTTCTAATTTACTAATACAGCCTAGAAGGGTTACTATAGTTAACGACAGGCGACCTACAACACCTTACTAATTGTAACGGGCCTCCTGTTGTCGACTACAGGTACCTGTCTTAAGGGGTTAGTGGATTGTAAGGTAATAGCAAAGGCTCGTGTTGTAATCTGCAATAACTATAAACAATAGAAGATGTTTCGCAACTGTCTTGTATTAGCGTTCTGTAGTTAAAGGATTGAATTGCTAATACTATTCTAACAATGCGCATCCTACTAACTATATACCTAGGCTTCTTAGCTAGCTTTGTACTTCGTGTTTGCTAAGATCGCGAATTGTAAATCTATCACGTGCTTGGCTTTGTACTTCGTGTTTGCTAAGATTGCGAATTGCGAATCTATTACGTGTCCCTATTATAGTTAGTTTCCTAATCTAGTTTGTTTCCCTATAGGTTATATACGTTGTTATTACCTATAGTAGGGCTAATTAGTTCGAATTAGTTTTCCCTTGTTACAACTGTAACACTATTCCCCTCTCTAGGTAGGTTCTCGTTCCTCTACCCTAGGCCTAAGGTTATTAGTCTAGTTTCTTTATTTATTTCTAGTTCTTTATTATTCTCTATATCTTCGCGTTCTAATTGTAACAAACTTCTTCTTGTTACTTACGTTACTCGTAATAGAGTTAAAATATTTCCTTATACCTATTATACTTAATTAAAGCTTACTTATCTTGTATCTTTAAAAGATAGCAAATACTATAATAAGTGTATTTTAGCTAATATTTAATATAAATACACGCTATCTAGTATCTCTATTATAGAGTGTATGTTACAGTAGTAACAAGGGAAAGCTAATTTAAACCAATCAGCCCTACTACAGATAATAACAACATATACGACCTGTAGGGCAACAAACTTAACTAGGAAGCTAACTACAACAGGGATACGTAATAAATTCGCGATTTGCGACCTTAGTAAATACGAAGCACAAATTCATTACGTAATAAATTCGCAATTTGCGATCTTAGCAAACACGAAGCACGAAGCCAGCCAAGAAGTATAAGTATATAGTTAGTAGCAATGCGCATTATTAAGATAGCATCGGCAATTTAATCCTTTAACTATAGAACGCTAATACAAGACAGTTGCGAAACATCTTCTATTGTTTATAGTTATTGCAGATTACTCCTAAGCTTTTACTATTACCTCGTAATCTACTAACCTCTACTAGATAGGTACCTATAGTTAACGATAGGAAGCCTATTACACCTTACTAATTTAGTTATTGCGAGAAGCAAAGCGTAAGTAGCGCGCGGTCTAGCTAATACGATAGTAGAAAGTTTAACTAAAAAAGGAGGTAAAGTACCTCTAAGTAGTTATAAGTTAGACAATATAGTATAGAGAGACGTCAAGAACTACATAAACAACCTAATCTCTAAAAAAGAAGATATAAAGATAGTAATCGACGCCTTAGAAATATAGAACAAGGAACTACAAGATTATACAAAATAGAACAAAGTATAAATCAAAGCTATTATTGAAGGACAAAACTAGATAGAACTAATTACGTAACGCCTAGAGATAAGCGCGACAAAGAAACTACTAAAGATACCCGTACTTAAGAAGTTTAATAGAACGAGGGAAAAACTAAGACCCTTTATCGTATTAGCATAACTCTAGATAGATATATAAGTACTACACTTTGACATAGAAGAAAAGAAGGTAATATATATTAGACTATATCTTAAAGAAGACGCAATAAGATAGTACGAGCCTTACTAGATAGATTACACGACACACTCTCTAATAATACAAAAAGACGAAACTAGAGCTATCTTTAGAAGTTACAAATACTTTACTAAACGAATAAGAGTAGTATTTAGGGATATAGATGTTACCCGACAAGCTAAAGAACAACTAGAGAAGCTTATATAGAATTAGAGTATTCTAAAGTACGTATTACAATTTAAACAACTATCCTAAAATATAGAATAGAACGAGTCTGTATTAATGTCACGATTTAAACAAGGACTAAACTCTAAGATTTAATACGAAATAATCTATATAGAGAAACCAAGGACACTAGAAGCCCTAAAGTAATAGGTAATACAAATTAACGATAATTTTTAGGAATAGAAGAAGAACAAGTATAGCACCTAAAATAGAAATTAGGATACTAGAGACCCTATAATCTTTAACGCTAATAAGGATAAGAAGAAGAAGAAGAGTAAAGACTTTACGTGCTTTAACTATAGTAAAAAGGGCTACTACGCGAAAGAATACTAATTAAAGAAGAAATAAGATATAGTATATTATAAATACGGGAAACTAGGACACTTTATAAAAGACTACAAGAGTAAGGACCTAAAGAAAGAAACTTAGTTAAAAATAACTAAAAAGAAGAAGGAAGTACTACAAGCATAGGCTAAACCTTAGGAGAAAGTAGCTAGGAGCAAAGAAGTATAATATGTAATACTCTATTAGACCTTTTGTTATAACGACAACTACTATATACATCTTTCTAGTAAGTAAAGAGTAGGATACTTCCTATAATAGAGATAAAGAGTAGTAGTAATAAAAGAAAGAACAAAAGCTTAGCTAGAAGAAACAGCCTAAGTAATAGACTTACTAACAGAAGACTTAGAAGGGGAAGAGCCCCTAGTACTATTAATCTAGGCTAAAGGACTAGCACTAGATAAAGAGACTACTATAGCTTCCTCTAAAGGACTATAAGAAAGCAAGAAACAAGTTAGTATAAGAGGTATAGAGTACGCCTAGCTAATAATATACAGCTACGATAGCTGCACAATATTAGATATAAAGGAACGAAATAAAAAATAGAAGTTTGTTTAGATATACTTAATAGTTATAAGTATAGAGGAAGCGTATAAAGACTAAAAAGAACGCAATCCTAAAGAAACAAAGTTTATACTATTTTAAGAATAGATAAAGTAATATATAGTTGTAGTAGGAAGAATACCTATATAAAAAGAATAGTAGTACCTTGCTAGAAGAACGTAATAGATTAACGAAGCCTATATACTAAGAGTACTAGTAGTGTACTATATCCTAATAATAGACACACCTAGAAAAAATAAGTACTAGGAAGAGGATAACAAAATAATAGACCTAAGATATCTAGTATATTTTAAAGTATTATAGATATTATACCTAGACAAGAATTACACTATATACAAAAACCCTAAAGTAAATAATAACGTATAGCCTATAAGGAGAAGAGGCTATAACTATACAAGAGTAATTATAGTAGAAGATATCTAAGGATAAGAAATAATCCTAGAAGATAGATATATAGTAGTAAGACCTAGCCTAAAATTATCTAAGAAATGCGTCTAAGGAGGACTATAGTACAAATACATGTACGATAAGTATCTAAAATACGAAAAATACAAACTTAAAGTAGGCCTATAGCCCTAGAAAAACAAATAATTTAATAAATTACTAAAGTAAGAAAGGCTAGAAGGTATAGGAGGCCTATATATTACAAAAACAGGTATATACTAAGGAAAGAAAGTACGATTAATAATTAATAGTAGAGCTACAAGAAACTTTATATTAAAGAAGTTTATAGAAACATAGGGAATAAAGTATATAATAAAGAAATACCCTAGACAACTAAGCACGATCAAAAGAAAACTATTCTAGGAACTAATATAGTTTAAGACAGCACCTTTAACACTAAGGTTAGAAGGACTAGAAATCTAGAACATAGTTATAGATATAACAACAATTAATAATAAACAAGATATAATATTAAGTATACTATAGTTATAGATAACTAACCTACACATTGATTAGAAAATAGGAAAAATTAGTTATAATAAAACAGACATGCTAAAAGCTAATATAAGTACCTATAAAGGAGGATTCCTAGAAGAATACAAGAAATAGGAAAAGCAGCTTATAGAACTAAAAGATTACCTCCTAGAACACTAACTATAGGACTTAGCAATAGAACTAGAAGAAGAAAAGAACATAGGATAGAGTCTAGTCTACTAAAAAATAGAAGAAGAATCTAAGATTAAACGATTATTTATACAAAATGCAATAAAGAAAGGATAGATAAAAGAATCTAAATCCTTAGTAGTATATAGATTAATATTTGTAGACAAAAAAGAGATAAGCGATAAAAGACCCTACGTAGATTTTAGAAAAACTAACGCAATTACAAACAAGAACTAATACCTACTACTACGAATAGATAAAATGCAAGATAGGCTACAAAGAGTAAAGATCTTTACGAAACTAGATATACAAAACGTATACTACTAGATTAGAATTAAGAAAAGAGATAAGTAGAAAATAGTGTTTAGAATATAATATAGACTATACAAATACTTAGTTATGCCGTTTAGTTTAACAAACGCACTAGTAGTATTCTAGGAGAGAATTAATATAGTACTAAGAGAGTACTTAGATATATTTATATTTGCATACTTAGACGACATCCTTATATTCTTAGAAATAGAGGAAGAATACGTACAACACGTGTATAAAGTGCTAAAGAAACTAGTAGAAGCTAAAATATTTCTTAAGATAAGAAAATGCAAGTTCTATACAAAGAAAATAGATTTCCTTAGATTTATTATTAAACTAGGAAAAATCAAGATTAACCTAGAAAAGATTAACTTAATTAACAAATAGCTAACACTAAAGAACTTAAAAGAGGTACAACAATTTTATAGGCTAGCTAACTTTTATAGAAAGTTAATAGTAGGATACTCTAAAGATATAGAGCTAATTACAAGACTTATAAAAAAAGATACGCTATTTAAATAGATAAAGGAATGTAATAAGGTATTTAAGAGAATAAAAAAGAAGTTTATAGAAAACCTAGTTATTAGAATATATAACCTAGAACTACTAGTAATAGTAAAAATAGATACATTAAACTTAGTCTACAGAATAGCACTAATATAAGAAGACCTAGAGACTAAAAAGGAATACTTAGTCGAATACTTCTCTAAGAAGATAAAAATAGTAGAACTTAATTACCTAATCTATAACAAAGAGATACTAGCAATCTACAAAGTATTTAAATAATAGAGAATATACCTACAAGGAGCAAAGCACTAGATAAAGGTTTATATAGACTATAAGAATCTTATAGGATTTATAATAAATAAAGAGCTGTTATAACGCTATATAAGATAGTAGGAGTTTCTATTAATATTTAATATAGAAATAATATATATAAAAGGGAAGGACAACTAATTTATAGACGCTCTAAGTAGAAGACTAGACTTACAAGAAGAAGTAAGCGCTACTAGTATAGTTCTAGTTAAGAACAAGGAAGGATATTTAGTCCTAAACACACCTAAGATAGCTACAACACTTAAGAGGACAAGTAATAAGCTAAACAAATAGATTTAGAAAACAATACAAGAAGTATCTAAAGAAATAGAAAAACTTAAAATCTAAGATAGATTTACATAAGTATATAGAAGAACATATATTCTAAGAAAAATTTAAAGGGAATTTATACAACAATTCTACAAATTACTAGTATATAGTTACTAAGGTATTAAGAAAATATTAGATAGACTACTACAAGATTACTACATTCTAAAAGCAAGACAACTAGTAATAGAGGTACTACAAGACTATATAGAATATTAAAAGAACAAATACAATAGATATATACTATATAGAATACTATAACTAGTAGAAGTACTAGAATAACTATAGGGAGTTATTACAATAGACTTTATTACAAAGTTACCTAAGTCTAAAGATCTAATATTAGGAGTTAAATATAATAGAATCTTAATAATAGTAGATAAACTTATAAAGTATATATACTTTAGACTATATAAAGAAAAAAGTAGGATAGAAGTTACTATATACTAGGTTCTAGGAACTATAATTAGTTAATATAGACTACTAGATAAGATTATTATAGATAGAGATATACGATTTATATTAAAACTATAGGGAACGATAACAGCGTAATTAGGAATATAACACGCGATATCTACAGCATACTACCTACAAATAGACAGATAGTTAGAACAAATAAATTAGATAGTAGAACAATACCTAAGATACTACCTTAACTACAACTAGAATAATTAGGTATAGCTACTACCTATAGCACAATTAGTATACAACAGCGTAAAGAATATAGTAATAAGAGTATTACCCTTCTTTACGAACTATAGATTTAAACCTAACGTATACTAGATACTAAGAAATTAGATATCTTGGTCTCTAAGAGGAGAAAACTTTACTAATAAACTTAGAGATATACACAACTAATTAAGATAGGATACAGAATTCCTACATAATTAAATAGCAAAGTACTATAACAAGAAGTACAAGGAAGGACCCTAATTTAGAGAGGAAGAAAAAGTATAGTTAGTATAGAAGAATATTAAAAGTAAACAACCTAGTTTAAAATTAGACTACGTTAAGATAGGACTATACAAAATCAAGAAAGAAGTTACACTAGTTATATACAAATTAAAGCTACTAAACAAGATAAGGATATACTTAATATTCTACGTAGCCCTACTAGAACAAGTACTACAAAACGTAGAACTACTAGTGTACAAAGCAGACACGTATAGAGAATAAGAAGAATAAGAAGTTAAAGAAATCCTATAATACTAGTTCCGTAATAGTAGAAACTACTACCTAGTAGAATAGATAGGTACAGACGAGAAAGGACAACTATAGGAAGAAACATAAGAACTAGAAGACAACCTTAACTACTCTAAAAAACTAAAGGACTTCTAAAATTAAAACCTTCTAGAGCGCCTTGTAGTAAATCAAGAAAACTAACGATACTACTACTAGATAGAGAGGCGTTAGGAACGCCTAATATAACAGGAGCTAGAGCAGCCTAAACTATATCTTCGAGGTCTATCTCAGCCTCTAAGGTACGAGACTATTTAGACGATTTAGCGTTATTATAAGCCTTTATCTTACAAAGACGCTTAATACAAGAATAAAGATCTACTAGCTTACAAAGAGTTAGCTTACGCTTAGCCTTAGCTACTGCGAGCTATAACAATAGTATCTCTTAAGCCTAGTTAATAGCTCGCCCTACATAACTTAGTAAGAAGAGACTACATAGAAATTAAATACTTATATTCTATAAGAGAAACGCTAGACAGAGTGTACTTATATTAAATATTAGCTAGAATACACTTATTATAGTATTTACTATCCTTTAAAGACACAAAGTACGTAAGTTTTAGCTAAGTACAATAGGAGTAAGGAAACATTTTAACCCTATTACGAGTAACACGAGTAACAAGAAGAAGTTTGTTGCGATTAGAACGTAAAGATATAGAGAACAATAAAGAACTAGAGATAAACAAAGAAACTAGACTAATAACCTTAGGCCTAGGGTAGAGAAATAAGAACCTACCTAAAGAGGGGAATAGTGTTACAGTAGTAACAAGAGAAAGCTAATTTAAACTAATTAGCCCTACTATAGATAATAACAACATATACGACCTATAAAGCAACGAACTTAACTAGGAAGCTAACTACAATAGGGACACGTAATAAATTCGCGATTCGCGATCTTAGTAAATACAAAGCACGAAGCTAGCTAAGAAGCATAGGTATATAGTTAGTAGTAATACGCATTATTAAGATAGTATTAGCAATTCAATCCTTTAACTATAGAACGCTAATACAAGATAGTTACGAAATATCTTCTATTGTTTATAGTTATTGTAGATTACCCCTAAGCTTTTACTATTACCTCGTAATCTACTAACCCCTACTAGATAGGTACCTATAGTCGACGATAGGAGGCCTATTATAGTGTAAGTATTTAATTATTATATAATCTTCTCTTATTAAGTTGTATAGAGTAAGCTATTAACTAAGCTTAAGAGATACTATTATTATAGCTTGTAGAGGCTAAGGCTAAGTATAAGCTAACTCTACGTAAGCTAGTAGATTTTTATTCTTGTATTAAGTGTCTTTATAAGATAAAGGCTTATAATAACGCTAAATTATCTAAATAGTCTTGTACCTTAGAGGCTAAGATAGACCTTAAGGATATAGTTTAGGCTGCTCTAGCTCTTGTTATATTAGGCGTTCCTAACGCCTCTCTATTTAGCGCTAGTATTACTAATTTTCTTAGTTTACTATAAAGTAGTCTAGAGGGTTTTAACTTTAGTAGTCCTCTAGTTTCTTAGGGTAATTAAGATTATCTTTAGGTTTCTATATTTTTTCCTATAGTTGTCCTTTCTTATCTATACCTATCTATTCTACTAAATAGTACTTTCTTCTATTATAGAACTAGTACTATAGAATTTCTTTAACTTCTTATTCTTTCTATTCTCTATACGTATCTACTTTATATACTAGTAGTTCTATATTTTATAGTACTTGTTCTAGTAGAGCTATATAGAACGTTAAGTATATCTTTATTTTATTTAGTAGCTTTAGCTTAAATATAACTAGTATAACTTCTTTCTTAATCTTGTATAGTCTTATCTTAATATAGTCTAATTTTAAACTTAGTTACTTACTCTTAATATTTTTCTATACTAACTATACTTTTTCTCCCTTTCTAAATTAAAGTCCTTCTTTATATTTTTTATTGTAGTACTTAGCTATATAGTTATATAGAAATTCTATATCTTATCTTAATTAATTATATATATCTTTAAGTCTATTAGCGAAGTTTTCTCCTCTTAAAGACTAAGATATCTAGTTTCTTAGTATCTAGTATATATTAGGTTCGAATCTATAGTTCGCGAATAAAGGTAATATTCTTATTACTATATTCTTTACGCTATTATATACTAACTATACTATAAGTAATAGCTATACCTAATTGTTTTAGTTGTAGTTAAGGTAGCATCTTAAGTATTATTCTACTATCTAGTTTATTTATTCTAATTATCTATCTATTTATAAATAATATACTATAGATATTATATATTATATTCCTAATTGCGCTATTATTGTTTTCTATAGTTTTAATATAAATTGTAAATCTCTATCTATAATAATCTTATCTAGTAGTCTATATTAGCTAATTATAGTTCCTAGAACCTAATATATAGTAACCTTTGTCTTACTTTTTTCTTTATATAGTCTAAAGTATATATACTTTATAAGCTTATTTACTATTATTAGGATTCTATTATATTTAACTCCTAATATTAGGTCTTTAGACTTAGGTAATTTTGTAATAAAGTTTATTATAATAACTCCCTATAGTTATTCTAGTGTTTCTACTAGTTGTAATATTCTATATAGTACGTATCTACTATATTTATTTCTATAGTATTCTATATAGTTTTATAGTACCTCTATTACTAATTATCTTACTTTTAGAATGTAGTAGTCTTATAGTAGCCTATCTAATATTTTTTTAATACCTTAGTAACTATATACTAGTAACTTATAGAATTATTGTATAAATTCTCTCTAGATCTTTCTTAGAATATATATTCTTCTATAGGCTTATACTAATCCTTTTTAGTTTTCTAGTTTTTCTATTTCTTTAAGTGCTTCTTTTATTATTTTCTAAATCTATTCGTCTAGCTTGCTATTTTTTCTTTTAAGTATTGTAGCTATTTTAGGTATATTTAGGACTAAATATCCTTCTTTGTTCTTAACTAGAACTATACTAGTAGCGCTTACTTCTTTTTATAAGTCTAGTCTTCTACTAAGAGTATCTATAAATTAGTTGTCTTTCCCTTTTATATATATAATTTCTATATTAAATATTAATAAGAATTCCTACTATCTTGTATAGAGTTATAATAATTCTTTATTTATTATAAATCTTATAAGATTCTTATAGTTAATATAGACTTTTGTCTAGTATTTTACTCCTTATAGATATACTCTCTATTATCTAAATACTTTGTAGATCGCTAGTATTTCTTTATCGTAGATTAGGTAGTTAAGTTCTACTTCTTTTATTTTCTTAGAGAAGTATTTAACTAAGTATTCCTTTTTAGTCTCTAGATCTTCTTAAATTAGTGCTATTCTATAAACTAAATTAGATGTATCTATTTTTACTATTGCTAGTAAGTCTAGGTTATATATTCTAATAACTAGGTTTTCTATAAATTTCTTCTTAATCTTGTTAAATGCTTTATTATATTCCTTTATCTATTTAAATAGCGTATCTTTCTTTATAAGTTTTATTATTAGTTCTATATCTTTAAACTATCTTACTATTAACTTTCTATAAAAGTTAGCTAGCCTATAAAACTATTGTACCTCCTTTAGGTTTTTTAGTGTTAGCTATTTATTAATTAATCTAATCTTTTCTAGGTTAATCTTGATTTTTCCTAGTTTAATAATATATCTAAGGAAGTCTGTTTCTTTTATATAAAATTCGCATTTTCTTATTTTTAGAAATAATTTGTTTTCTACTAGTTTCTTTAGCACTTTGTATATATATTGTATATATTCTTCCTCTATTTCTAAGAATATAAAGATATTGTCTAGGTATATAAATATAAATACGTCTAAGTACTCTCTTAGTACTATATTAATTCTTTCTTAAAATGCTACTAGTGCGTTTATTAAGCTAAATAGTATAACTAGGTATTTGTATAGTCTATACTATATTCTAAATACTATCTTCTACTTATTACCTTTTTTAAATCTAATCTAGTAGTAGGCGTTTTAGATATCTAACTTTATAAAGATTTTTACTCTTTATAGTCTATCTTATATTCTATCTATCTATAGTAATAGATATTAGTTCTTATTTATAATCGCGTTAGTTTTTCTAAAGTCTACGTAAGGTCTTTTATTATTTATTCCTTTTTTATCTATAAATATAAGTCTATATACTACTAAGGATTTAGACTCTCTTATCTATCTCTTTTTTATTACGCTTTAGATAAATATTTGTTTAATTTTAGATTCTTCTTCTATTTTTTAGTAGACTAGGCTCTATCTTACGTCTTTACCTTCTTCTAGTTCTATCGCTAGGTCCTATAGTTAATGTTCTAGAAGGTAGTCTTTTAGCTCTATAAGCTATTTTTCCTATTTCTTATATTCTTTAGGAAACTCTCCTTTATAAGTACTTATGTTAGCTTTTAATATATCTATTCTAGAGTAGCTAATTTTTCCTATTCTCTAATTAATATGTAGGTTAGTTATTTATAACTATAGTATTCCTAATATTATATCTTATTTATTATTAATTGTTGTTATGTCTATAACTATATTCTTAATTATTATCTCTTCTAGTTCTAATATAGAAGGAACTATTTTAAACCTATTTGGTTCTTAGAATAGTTTTCTTTTAATTATACTTAATTATTAAGGGTATTTCTTTATTGTATACTTTATTCCTTGTATTTCTATAAACTTCTTTAATATAAAGTTCCTTATAGCTCTACTATTAATTATTAGTTATACTTTCTTTCTTTAGTATATACCTATTTTTATAATATATAGGCCTCTTATACCTTTTAGCTTTTCTTGCTTAGGTGTTTTTATAAATTATCTATCTTTCTAAAGCTATAGCCTTACTTTAAGTTTATATTCTTCGTGCTTTAGATATATATTATTTATATATTTATACTATAGTCCTCCTTAGACACATTTTTTAGTTAACTTAGGTCTAGGTCTTACTACTAAGTATCTATCTTCTAGGGTTATTTCCTATCCTTAGATATCTTCTACTAGAATTACTCTTATATAGTTGTAGCCTCTTCTTCTTATAGGCTATATATTATTAATTACTTTAGGATTTCTATATATAATATAATTCTTGTCTAAGTAAGATATCTATAATACTTTAAAATATGCTAGGTATTTTAGGTCTATTATCTTGTTATCCCCTTCCTAGTATTTGTCTTTACTAGGTATGTTTATTATTAAGATATAGTATACTACTAGTACTCTTAGTATATAGGCTTTGTTAATCTATCGCGTCTTTCTTATAAGGTATTACTATTCTTCTTATATAAGTATTCTTCTTACTATAACTATATATTACTTTATCTATTCTTAGAATAGTATAAACTTTATTTCTTTAGGATTGCGTTCTTTCTAGTCTTTATACGCTTCCTCTATACTTATAACTATTAAGTATATTTAAATAAATCTCTATTCTTTATTTTATTCCTCTATATCTATTATTATATAGCTATTATAGCTATATATTATTAGCTAGGCGTACTCTATACCTTTTATACTAACTTACTTCTTACTTCTTTGTAGTCCTTTAGAGGTAGTCGTAGTAGTCTCTTTATCTAGTGCTAGTTCTTTAGCCTAGATCGATAGTGTCTAAGGCTCTTCCCCTTCTAAATCTTCTATTAGTAAGTCTATTACTTAAGCTATTTCTTATAGCTAAGCTTTTATTCTACTTTCTTTTGTTATAGCTACTCTATATCTTTGTTTTTATAGGAACTATACTACTCCCTATTTACTAGAAAGATATATATAGTAGTTGTTATTATAACAAAAGGTCTAATAGAGTATTACGTGTTATACTTCTTTACTCCTAGCTACCTTCTCTTAAGGTTTAGCCTATACTTATAGTACTTCTTTCTTCTTTTCTATTATTTTTAACTAAGTTTCTTTCTTTAGGTCTTTACTTCTATAGTCTTTTATAAAGTGTCCTAGTTTCTTATATTTATAGTATACTATATCTTTCTTCTTTTATAATTAGTAATCTTTTACGTAGTAGCTTTTCTTACTATAGTTAAAGTACGTAAAGTCTTTATTCTTCTTTTTCTTCTTATCTTTATTTGCGTTAAAGACTATAGGGTCTCCTTTGTTATAATTCTAGGTGTAACCCTTATATTTATTCTTCTTCTATTCTTAAAGATTGTTATTAATTTAGATTACCTATTACTTTAGAGCTTCTAGTATTTATAGTTTTTCTATATAGATTATTTTGTATCTAATTTTAGAGTTTAGTCCTTACTTAAACTATAATATCAAGGCTAACTCGTTCTATTCTATATTCTAAGATAGTTATTTAAATTATAATATATATTTTAGAATACTCTAACTTTGTGTAAGCTTTTCTAGCTACTCTTTAGCTTATTAGGTAACGTCTATGTCCCTAAATACTAATCTTATTTATTTAGTAAAGTATTTATAACTTCTAAAGATAGCTTTAGTCTTATCTTTTTAGGTTATTAGAGAATGTGTCGTATAATCTATCTAGTAAGGTTCGTACTATCTTATTGCGTCTTCCTCTAGGTGTAATCTAATGTATATTACCTTCTTTTCTTCTATATTAAAGTGTAGTACTTATACATCTATCTAGAGTTATACTAATATAATAAAAGGTCTTAGTTTCTCTCTTATTCTATTAAACTTCTTAAGGATAGGTATCTTTAGTAGTTTCTTTATTGCACTTATCTCTAGACGTTGTATAATTAGTTCTATTTAGTTCTATTCTTTAATAATAGCCTTAATCTATACTTTGTTTTGTTTTACGTAGTCTTATAGTTCTTTATTCTACGTTTCTAAGGCGTTAATTACTATCTTTATATCTTCCTTATTAGAAATTAGATTGTTAATTTAGTCCTTGATTATTTCCTATGTAGTGCTATTAGACTTATAACTACTTCTTAGTGCTTTACCTATTTGTTTAGTTAAACTTTCTACTATCGTGTTAGCTAGACTATACGCTTCTTACGCTTTGCTTCTTGTAATAACTAAATTAGTAAGGTGTAACGGGCCTCCTATTATTAACTATAAGTACCTATCTTAAGAGGTTAGTAGATTGTAAGGTAATAGCAAAGGCTCGTGTTGTAATCTACAATAACTATAAATAATAGAAGATATTTTGCAACTATCTTATATTAGCGTTCTATAGTTAAAGGATTAAATTACTAATACTATCCTAATAATGCACATCCTACTAACTATATACCTAGGCTTCTTAGCTAGCTTTGTGCTTTGTGTTTGCTAAGATCGCAAATTATAAATCTATTACGTACTTAGCTTTGTGCTTTGTATTTGCTAAGATCGCGAATTACAAATCTATTACGTGTCCCTATTATAGTTAGTTTCTTAATCTAGTTTGTTTCCCTATAGGTTATATGCATTGTTATTACCTATAGTAGGGCTAATTGGTTTAAATTAGTTTTCTCTTATTATAACTATAATACTAATTTAGTTATTAGGAGAAGTAAAGCGTAAGTAGCGTATAGTCTAAGCTAATACGATAGTAGAAAGTTTAACTAAGAAAGGAGGTAAAGCACCTCTAAGTAGTTATAAATTAGATAACACTATATAGAAGGTAATTAAAGACTACCTAAATAACTTAATCTTAGAAAAAGAAGATATAAAGCTAGTAATTAATACGTTAGAAATACAAAATAATAAATTATAGGACTACGTAAAGTAAAACAAAGTATAGATTAAAGCTATTATAGTAAGATAAAACTAGATAGAATAAATTACCTAAAGACTAGAGATAAGTGTAATAAAGAAACTATAAGGTAGACTTTACGCAAGATAACTTAATAAGGTAGTTTTAACAATTAACTAAAAAGAGTAAATAGTAGATAAAGCTATCTAAGTAAGTACTAGGTATATATACCTAGTAGCTTACTAAGCGCTAACTAAAAGTAGAAAGGTAGTTAAATATTAGTAAGTTCGCAATGTTAGTAAGTTTGCGATGTTAGTAAGTTGTAAACTTACTAACATGTTAGTAAGTTTTGTAATATTAGTAAGTTTGTAATATTAGTAAGTTGTAAACTTACTAATATTAGTGCGAAAATAAGAGATATAAAGGATAACTCCCTTATAGAAACTACCTAAGATACCTATACTTAAGAAGTTTAATAGAACAAGGGAAAAATTAAGACCCTTTATAGTATTAGTATAACTTTAGATTAATATATAAGTACTACACTTTAATAGAAAAGATAAAAAAGTAATAAATATTAGAATATACTTTAAAGAGGATATAAAAAGATAGTTTAAGCTTTATTAGATAAACTATACAATATACACTCTAGGAATATAGAAGGATAAAATAAAAGCTATCTTTAGAAGTTATAAATACTTTACTAAATAAATAAAAGTAGTATTTAGAGATATAGATATTACCTAATAAGTTAAAGAGAAGCTTAAGAAGCTTATATAATATAAAAGTATTCTTAAATACGTATTATAGTTTAAATAACTATTATAAAATACAGAATATAATAAGTTAGCTCTAATATTACAATTTAAATAAAGATTAAACTTAAAAATCTAATACAAAATAATTTATATAGAAAAACTAAGAATATTAAAAGCTCTAAAATAATAAGTAATATAAATAGATAATAATCTTAAAGAATAGAAGAAGAATAAGTATAGAAGATAACTTAGAAACTAAGATACTAGGGATCTTATAATCCTTAATACTAATAAGGATAAGAAGAAGAAGAAGAATAAAGACTTTACGTACTTTAACTATAGTAAGAAAAGCTACTATATAAAAGACTACTATTCTAAACAAAAGAAAGATATAGTATATTATAAGTATAAGAAACTAAGATACTTTATAAAAGACTTGTAATAGGCTACCTATTAGTAACTATAGATACCTATCTTATAAGGGTTAGTAGATTATAAGGTAATAACAAAAGCTTGTATAGTAATCTATAATAACTATAAACAATAGAAGATGTTTTACAAATATCTTATATTAGCGTTCTATAGTTAGAGGATTAAATTACTAATACTATCCTAATAATGCACATTATTACTAATTATATAGTAACGTTATCTTAGCAACTTTACTACTTTGTATTTACTAAGATCGCGAATTTATAAATTTGTTACGTGTCCCTATTATAGTTAGTTTCCTAATTAAGCTCGTTGTCCTATAAGTTATTACCCCGCTTATCTTATACTTTGTTAGCAACTAAGCGTAGACTAATTAGTTCTATCTTAGTTTCTCTTGTTACTACTATAACAAGACTATAGAAGTAAAGACCTAAAGAAAGAAATATAGTTAAAGACAACTAAGAATAAAAAAGAAGTACCTAAAGTATAAGCTAAACTTTAAAAAGAAGTAGCTAGAAGTAGAGAAATATAGTATATAATACTTAATTAGACTTTTTATTACAATAATAACTACTATATATACTTTTCTAGTAAGTAGAGAGTAAGATAGTTCTTATAAAAGAATAGAGTAGTAGTAATAAAAGAAAGAAGAACCTAAGTATAGCTTAAAGAAATAAGATATATAATAGACCTACTAATAGAAGACTTAGAAAGGGAAGAGCTCTAGACCCTATTAATCTAAGCTAAAAGACTAGTACTAGATAAAGAAACTACTATAGTCTCTTCTAAAAGACTATAAAGAGATAAGAGATAAGATAATATAAGAAGTATAAAGTATACCTAGTTAAATATATATAGTTATAATAACTATATAATAATAGATATAGTAGAATAAAATAAGTAATAGTAGTTTATTTAAAAATACTTACTAGTTATAAGTATAGAGGAAGCGTATAAAGAATAAAAGGAAGGTAATCTTAAAGTAATTAAGTTTATAATATTCTAATAATAGATAAAATAATATATAGTTATAGTAAGAAGAATACTTATATAACAAGAATAGTAGTACTTTATAAGAAAAACGCGATAGATTAATAAAGCCTATATACTACGTATACTAATAGTATACTATATCCTAATAATAACAAGACCTAGTATAGACAAATGCTAGGTAGGAGATAATAAAAGAATAGATCTAGAGTATCTAGTATACTTTAAAATATCCTAAGTATTATACTTAAATATAAACTATTACTTATATAGAGAATTAAAAGTATAGAACTACGTATAGCTAGCCTAAAGGAAAGGATAAAATTATATAAAAGTAATCTTAAGATAAGATATCTAAAGTTAGGAAATAATTAAAATACCTAATAAAGAGTATATATTAATTAGACTAGGACCTAAACTATCTAAAGAATATATTAAAGGAAGACTATAGTATAAATATATACATAATAAATATCTAAAGTATAAGAACTATAAATAGAAGATAGAGTAATAGCTCTAAATAGATAGATAATTTACTAAATTACCTAAGTAAGAATAGCTACAATATATAGGAGGCCTATATATTACAAAAATAAGTATATACTAAAAAAGAGAAGTATAAGTAATAATTAATAGTAGAGCTATAAAGAACTTTATATTAAAGAAGTTTATAGAAATATAAGAAATAAAGTATATAATAAAGAAGTACTCTTAATAGTAAAGTACTATTAAAGGAAAACTATTCTAGGAACCTATTAGGTTTAAAATAATACCCTATACACTAAAGATAAAAAGACTAGAAATTAGAAATATAGTTATAGATATAACAACAATTAATAATAAGTAAGAAACAATATTAGGAATACTATAGATATAGATAACTAACCTAAAGAGTAATTAGAGAATAAGAAAAATTAGCTACCCTAAGAAAGAAATATTAAAAGCTAATATAAGTATATATAAAGGAGAATTCTTAGAGTAATATAAGATATAAGAGAAATAACTTACTAAACCTAAAGACTACCTTCTAGACTATTATCTATAGGACTTAGTAATAGACCTAGAAGAAAGAAAGAATATAGGATAGAGTCTAGTCTACTAAAAAACTAAAGAAAAAACTATAATAGAAAAAGCGTTTATTAAAAATATAATAAAGAAAAGATAAATATAAGAATTCTAATCTTTAGTAGTATATAGACTTATATTTATAAATAAATAAAAAATAAGTAATAAGAGACCTTACAAAGACTTTAGAAAGATAAATATAATTATAAGTAAGAACTAATATCTCTTACTATATATATATAAGATATAAGATAGACTATAGAAAGTTTAAATCTTTACTAAACAAGATATCTAAAACGCTTACTACTAGATTAGAATTAAAAAAGGTAATAAGTAGAAAATAGCGTTTAGAACGTAGTATAAACTATTTAAATATATAGTAATACTCTTTAGATTAATAAATATACTAGTAGTATTCTATAAAAGAATTAATATAGTTATAAGAGAATACTTAGACGTATTTATATTTATATACCTAGATAATATCTTTATATTCTTAGAAATAGAGGAAGAATACGTACAATATATATACAAAGTGCTAGAGAAACTAGTAGAAAATAAACTATTCTTTAAGATAAGGAAATATAAGTTCTATATAAAGAAAACTAACTTCCTTAGATTTATTATTAAACTAGGAAAAATAAAGATTAACCTAAATAAGATTAAAGCGATCTAGGAATAGCTAACACTAAAAAACCTACAAGAGGTATAATAATTCTATAGGTTAGTAAACTTTTATAGAAAGTTAATAATAAGATAGTCTAAGATAATAGAACTATTAACAAAACTTCTAAAGAAAGATATACTATTTTAATAGACTTAAGAATATAATAAAGTATTTAATTAAATTAAATAGAAGTTTATAGAAAACCTAGTTATTAGAACATATAACCTAGACTTACTAGTAATAGTAAAAATAGATATATTAAACTTAGTCTATAGAATAGTACTAATATAAGAAGACTAGGTTATAAAGTAAGAATACCTAGTTAAATACTTCTCTAAGAAAATAAAGCTACTAGAGCTTAACTACCTAATTTATAATAAAGAGATACTAGTAATCTATAAAGTATTTAAGTAGTAGTATTAGATTTAAAGGAGGTTATAGTAGTTTAATAAAAAGGGTTTTTTGTAATAGCTATATAAGGGCCTTGTTAAAGAGAGATACTAAGGCTTTTAGAAAAGCCCTTTTTTAGATTAATTACTTATAACTTAATAGCACTAGGTATAAACTAAGTAGATTAATCCTACTATCTATCTCTAGCCCTACGCTCTATCTATATATCTACGATACAGCGGTCTCAGCTAGGTCTCTTAAGACGGCGGCGAGCTAGATCCTTAATACCTCTTCTATTAAGGTGCTAGTTTCTTTATTATATTAGTTGTACTAACGTAGTCTATCTCTTTATATATAAGATTCTTTGTTCGATTCCTTTATTTGTAAAGGTTAAGGCTACAATCCTTTTAGCTATAGTAAGGTTAGTAGCTTAGTAATCGTATATGTAATCGCGCATCTAATCGCGCATTAAGTATCTAATCGTACAACTTATCTAATAAGTAGAGAGTATACTTATAAAAAGTAAAGTACTAAATAAAGGTCTATAGAGACTATTAGAATCTTATAAGATTTATAATAAATAAAGACTTAATACTACGCTATATAAGATAGTAAGAATACTTATTAATATTTAACTTTAAAATTATATATACTAAAGGCAAAGATAACTAATTTATAAATACTTTAAGGAGAAGACTAGATTTATAAAAAGAAGTAAATACTATTAGTATAGTTCTAGTTAAGAATAAAGAAGGATATTTAATCCTAAATATACCTAGAATAGCTATAATACTTAAGAGAAAAAGTAGTAAGCTAGATAAATAGATTTAGAAAGAAATAGAAAAACTTAAGATCTAAGAAGGATTTGCAAAAGTATATAGAAGAATATATATCTTAAGTAAGATATAAAGAAAGTTTATATAATAATTCTATAAACTACTAGTATATAGATACTAGAGTATTAATAAAACGCTAGATAGACGACTATAGAACTACTATATTTTAAAAGTAAGATAATTAGAAATAGAAGTACTACAAGACTATATAGAATACTATAAAAATAAATATAGTAGATATATACTATATACTATATTACAACTAATTAAAGTACTAGAATAACTCTAAAGAGTTATTACAATAAACTTTATTACAAAGTTACCTAAGTTAAAAGACTTAATATTAAGAGTTAAGTATAATAGAATCTTAATAATAGTAGATAAACTTATAAAGTATTTATACTTTAGACTATATAAAGAAAAAAGTAAGATAGAAGTTATAGTATACTAGGTTCTAGAGACTATAATTAGCTAGTATAGTATCTTAGATAAGATTATTATAGATAAAGATATAAGATTTATATTAAAACTATAGGGCATAATAGTAGTACAATTAGGAATTAAATATTAAATATTAATAGTATATTACCTATAAATAGATAGATAATTAGAACGTATAAATTAAATAGTAGAATAGTACCTAAGATACTACTTTAACTATAACTAGAATAATTAGGTATAGTTACTACCTATAGTATAGCTAGTATACAGTAGTGTTAAGAATATAGTAATAAAAGTATTACGTTTTTTTATAAATTATATATTTAACCCTAATATATATTAGATACTAAGACTTAAAGTATCTTAGTTTCTAAGTAGAGAAAACTTTATAAATAGACTTAAAGATATATATAATTAATTATAATAGGACGTAGAATTCTTATAAGATTAAATAGTAAAGTATTAAAATAAAAGATATAAAGAGAGACCTTAATTTAAAAAGAAGAAAAAAGTAAAGTTAATTTAAAGAAATAGTAAAAGTAAATAATTAAATTTAAAACTAGATTACGTAAAGATAGGACTATATAAAGTAGAAAAAAAAGTTATACTAGTTATATTTAAACTAAGGCTACTAGACAAGATAAAGATATACTTAATATTCTACGTATTACTACTAGAAAAAGTACTATAAAACGTAGAACTACTAGTATACAAAGTAGATATATATAGAGAGTAAGAAAATTAAAAAGTTAAGAAAATCCTATAATACTAATTCTATAATAGAAGAAACTACTATCTAATAGAATAGATAGGAATAAATAAAAAAGGGTAACTATAAGAAGATATATAGGAACTATAAGATAACCTTAATTACTCTAAGAAACTAGAAGAGTTCTAAAATTAAAATCCTCTAGAACGCCTTATAGTAAACTAAGAAAGTCTATGTTACTACTACTAGATAGAGAGATAATAGGAGCGCCTAATATAATAGGAGCTAGAGTAGCCTCTACTATAGTCTTAAAATTAAGTTTAGACTCTAAAAAAATAGCTTACTTAATAGACTTTGTATTATTTAAGGCCTTTATCTTCTAAAGACAAACTAAATAGGTATAATTTTTTACCTATATACTTAGAATCTAGTTATACTCCTTTTTAGCCTCTACAATCTATTTAGATAGTTTATCTTAAGCGTAGTTAATAGCTCTCCCTATTATAAATAAGTATAGATACGCGAATAAGTATTACTAAACTATATACTACTAGAGATATACTAGAGAGATTATAAAATAAATAAGTATTAGTATAAATATATACCTTGTAAGCCTTACTATACTTTAAAGAAAGATAATCTAATAGAGGGTTTAAAGATTTATAATAAGAATAAGTAAATATTATAATTGTTAATAGGGCTTCGTCTACCGTAGAGGCTTGTAGAGAAACCGGGATACGCTAGTGTACGGGGTTAAGTAAGGAAAAGTAAAGGGTGTTTATTTATATCTTACTCTATACGTAGTAGGAGTGTATATTATATATACTTGATTCTGTGTATAGGCTAAAAGGCCTATGCGTCTTGTTGCCCTCCTAACGTCGTGCGTGACAGCTTAGCTATTAGCCTAAGTTATTACGTATAGACAATAATACTATAGCGTAATATATAATCTACTAATTAAAAACAATAAATAGAAGACTTAGTAAGTATAAGAGAAGAGGATAAAGAGCTTAATATAGATAAAGAAACTAGAACCTACTTAGAAGAGGAGATAGTGTTATAGGTGTAACAAGAGAAATTAAGATAGAACTAATTAGTTTTAACTTAAGTACTAATAAAGTATAAGATAAGTAAGGTAATAACTTATAAGATAATAAACTTAATTAGAAAATAAACTATAACCTAGATACGTAATATAGAGTAATCTATAAATATATATAATAGATTAGAGTAATCTATAAATACGTATAATATATTAAGGAAATCTATAAGGTTGTATAAATAGATTAGTATAAGTATATAGTTAATAGTAATACGTATTATTAGGATAGTATTAGTAATCTAATCTCTAACCTAGAACGCTAATACTTAATATTATATATACAAATTAACTATTATTTCTAGTTATTACTAATTACTATACAAGCTTTTGTTATTACTTTCTAATTTACTAATATACTTTAGAAAAGTTACTATAGTTAATAATAAGTAACTTATAATATATAAATCCTATATAAAGTAGCTAGAATAAATACCTTTATTTATATAAGCCTCTTATACAAGCTAAGATATTTTTTCTAGCTTATTAACTTACTACCTAGCTATACTAAAACCGCTAAATTATTAAGTATTTTATAAGGAGCGCTTTAAAATTTATATACTAGCTAAAATTAGATAGAAGTAGATAGTAATTACTTAAAAGCTATAAATCTTATAGTAAACTATTTCTAATTATCTTTACGCGTAAAGTACTCCTATAAAGCTATAAGGTAAAAAGCCTCTAATTAATATACTTACTTATAAGCTCTTTATTAATTATACTACTAAAAATACTAAATAATAATAAAAAACTTAAGAAAAGATTACTTATAAGCTTAGTATTAACGTCTATAAGTATATATTTATTAAAGCCTTTAAGAATAAGCTTTACTATTAATAGAAAGTAATAGAAAAACCTCTTCTTACCTTATAGTATATAGAGGATTAAGTACTCTAGGCGTAAGAGTGCCTTAACTAAGCTAATAAGTAATAAGTAGGTATTAGCTAGAGTAATAAGATATTAGTATATATAAGCTATAGCTAGGTATATATTATAAAGAGAGCTAAAGAGAAGTACTTACTTACTTACTACGTCCTAAAATTTAAGAAATATTTAGCTTATATAGTATAGTCTATTATCTCTATTAATATAAAGGGGCCTCTTATCTTTTTTAAGAAAGAATAGTATATAAATAAAAAGTAGACTAAAAACTTAGTAGTCTATATTTAACATATCTTACTTTATATTATAGCCTTTTAAGAGTAATATAGAGAGCTTATATATATATAGGATAATACCTCTATTTATACTTTAAGAGTAATAATAGCTATAAAGAGAGCTATAAAGATTAAGAAAGTATAGTAGCTAGCTAACTTACTAGACTTTAACTCTATTAAGTACGTTTAGTAGCTACTAAAATACTAAGTAGAGAAGTACTTCTTATATACTTAAGATAATATAAAGTAGTATATATAGGAAGAGTAAGAGAAAATCTAGATAACTAAGTATTAGAAATATACTACCTTAATAAGAGAGCGCTACTAAGTAGTTATCTAAGTAGGTAGTAAGTATATAAAGTAGTAAAGATAACTACTTAATAACTCTTTATATATAATTTATATAGAAAATAATATTTCTTTACTACTAGCTTACTATTATAATACTAAGTAGTAGGTAAGCTATTATATTATACGTAATTAGGCTAGGCAATATAGCGTAGTAGAACACGTAACTATTTAGTAGTAAACGCTCTAGAGCGAATACTCTAGAGTAAACACTCTAGAATAAGTACTCTAGAGTAAACGCTCTAGAGTAAGCACTTAGAAATAAACGCTAGATAACAAGTATATAGGAACGTTAATAGACCTTTATAGACTATTATATTTAATCTCTTTTTTATACTCTTATCCTAATAGAGTATTATAACTAATACTTTAATTAGATTCTTATCTATCTATTAATACTTATATACCTTGTAATACTCTAATAAGAGCTAACTATTAATTAAGTTAAGTAACTAACTTATTTATTAACCTTACCTATCTTATAGAAGCCTACTTACCCTTATTACTCTTACTTAGTTCTAAGGTCTTAATATATTAAATACCTTTAAGATAAGTAATACGTTAATAAATATAGATAACTAGCGTATAGGAGTAACCTATATAGCTAACTTCTAAAGTTACTAAGCTAAACCTCTACTATAGAGAATAAAATAAGCTTAAGCTATAGATCTTATAACTTAATCTTTTTTTTTAAAGTAGACTAAGTTTAAGATAAAGATAGAGCTATACTTATATTATCTTATATAAGGAGTAAGGTAGAGAAATAGGTTACGCTATACTTTAACAAATACCTTAATAATAATAATAGTAACTATAACAAGATTTTTAAAGAATAGATTAAGTTTAAAGATAAAGTATAATAAGCCTTTCTACTAGTAAATAAGATAGTAGTAGTAGAGCGCGCAATATAGTAGCTATAACAATACAAAGTAGTAGTAGACTATACTAACAAATTCTAAAGCTACGCGATATAAATAGAATAGAATAACAAGTTATTAATAAGGATATTTTAATAGAAACTTAAGAGTAACGTTTAAAGCGAGCTAATACGCAGTAGAGCTATAATTAAGACGTTAGAAAACCTAATAGAAAAAGTAATTTAAGTTAATAACTATATATATAAATATATAGTAGAAGCTAAGAATAGTAGAGTACTATATATAGATAGTAAGAAGAGTAAACCTAAGTACAAGTACTAACGTAAATATAAGAATAACTAAGTTTAGGGTAGCTATAGACATTTTAGGCTAGATAAGATATATATTAATAACGTAAACCTAGGAAAATAAAAATACTATTACTATAAGAACTCTAAGAGAGTAGAAAGCTAAAAATACTATAAGTATAGTAAAATAGAGTACTTAGTAAAGAATTACTAAGTAAAGAATTAGCTAATATAATAAATTAATATACTTAAGAGGTAAGATAATAATAGAGAGGAAGAATAGGAAGTAATCTCTAGAGGAAGCTAGGAGAAGAGAGATTACAAGACTACAAACCTCTAGTAGTAAGAAATAGGTAAGAGATATAACTACTATAAGATTACTATAAAACTAAGTAGCTTTATAATAGATAATAAGGTAGAAGCTAAAAATATACTACTAGGAGTATAAAGCTACGTAAAGAGGTATTAGCTAAAGTAGAAGTAAGCTAAGATAGATACTTTAGAATACCTTTAGCTATACTAGAGAAAGATAGGGTATAGACGTAAGACGACGCTATATCTAAGAAAGCAAGTATATATAGCCTAAGACAAGAATAAAAAAGAAAACTAAGAGCTTAAGACCTCTAAATATAAAATAGTACCTAGAATACTAGAGCTAAGGTAAGAGAACGCTAAAGTATAAGATAGATTTACAAAAGAAATCTAGAGACTAGTAGATAGCTACTACTTAGTAAAAGAATAGTAAGATAAGGAACGCTAGATATATAAAGTAAAGTAAACCTAGTAATATAAATTATTATATACTAATAATAATTAGGTACTAATTATTATAAAACTAGTATTAATATAAGAACTATAATACTAGCTATACCTATATAACCTAAACTATCTACTACTATTATAGATAGGATATTACTACAACAACTACCTTACCTACTATTCTAACAAGATAAGATCTAGATATTTCTCTTATAGTAGATCTAGATATAAATAGAACTAGGAAGAGTATATAAACGTAAGATATAAACAATACCTATAGGATAAGTAAGAAGCTAAGTACTTTCTAAGTATAACTAAAGAAGATATAAACACAAGTAAGATACTTATAAATAACTAATATATTAATTTAATCTAGTAAACCTATACGCTAGAGAAGTATAAACAATATAAAAAGATTAAGATACTTTAAGGATTTTAGTAAAAGATAAACAAAGATTATAAAATTAAGTCTTTTTTAAGTAAATAGCTAACGCTAGATATATATCTAGAAGCTATAACGCTATTAACGCTAAAAGACTTATTAAACTCCTAGTAAAGATAAAGAGAGAAAGAATAAAAGTATTAGTAGATTTAGGGTTATTTATAAACCTAATTATACCTAAAGTAGTAAAATAAGTAAGACTCTAACTATAAGTAAAGAAGATACTATATCTAATCTATATCGCGAATAGATAACTAATACTAAGAAACCTAATAGTTAGCAATAAAGTAACTATAGAGATTATTATTTAAGGATATAGTATAAGGATTACCCTAGATATATTAGTTTTAGCTAATAAAAATATTATACTAGGACTTCTATAGCTACAAGAGATTAATCCTAGAGTTAATTAGAAAAACTAGAACTTCTTATTTAACAACTATAAAGACGTACGTAGATCTAAGCCTATATATTAATAGCGTACAATAGTAGATAAGAAAGTACTATATAAGATAGTAGCTTTAATAGTAACTTATTAAGAGAGAATAAGTACCTTTATAGGTACTAGTAAGGCGCTAGGCTAAGAAGTAGGAGTAAAGGAGTAACGCGTAACTCCTAAAATCTTAGAATAATACAAGAAGTTTAGCTACTTATTTATAGAAGAGATAGATATACTAGTATTACTAAAGTACTAACCTTAGGATTATACGATTAAGTAATAAGAAAGAAAGGAGCTACCTTTTAGACTTATTTACTAATTAATAGAGAGTAAATTAGTAATACTCTAAGAAAGACTAAATAGAGACCTAAAGAAAGGATATATATAAGAATCCTTATTATTAGTAGGATTTCTAATTCTCTTTATACTAAAGAAGAAAAGACTACTAAAAACTAAATAATATTATAGTAAAGGACTAATACCTACTACTAAATATAGATAAACTCTAAGATAAGCTAAGCTAAGCTAAGATTTTTACAAAGCTAGACCTAAAGGATAGATACTACCTAATATAAATTAAAGTAGGTAAAGAGTAAAAGATAGAATTCTAAATATACTATAGATATTATAAGTATATAGTAATACTCTTTAGACTAATAAATATACTAGTAATATTCTAAAGACTAATTAATAATATATTATAAGAATACTTAGATAAGTTTATTATAGCTTACCTAGATAATATACTAATATATTCTAAAGAAGAAGGCGAGTATATAGAGTAAGTAATAATAGTACTATAGTACTTAGACTAATATAACCTATAACTAAAGCTAGAGAAGTGCGAATAGTACAAGATAAAAGTAGAGTTTCTAGGATATATAATAAGTATTAATAAAGTTAAGATAAGCTAAAACAATATTAAAGTAGTAGAAGAATAGAAGGAACCTAAGATAGTTAAAGACGTATAATTATTCTTAAGATTTATTAACTTTAACTAATACTTTATAGAAAGATTTTCTAAAAACGTACTACTACTTATAAAGCTTATAAGGAAAGATATAATATAAGAATAAAGAGTAGAGTAGAAATAAGCTTATAAGGAACTTAAGTAAGCCTATATTATACTACCTATTCTAAAGTAATTTTATAGTAACAAGACCCTAGTTATTAAGATAGATATATCTAATCTAGCTTATAAAGTAATAGCGCTACAAGAGTATAAAAGTAAATAGTATCTAATTATATACTATTTAGAGAAGTTTATAGAATAAGAAGAGAGAGATAACGTATATAATAAGGAGCTACTTATAATAGTTAATATACTTAAATATTAGAGAGCGTATACTAAAAGCGTAGTAGAAGTAATTATTAAGATAAATTATAAGAACCTAATATACTTTATAATAAGTAAGAAGTTAAAAGATAGGTAGATATAATAGTTAGAACTACTAGGATAGTATAAATTTAAGATCTAGTACGTACTAGGTAAGGAAAATAGCTAAGTAGACGCGCTTAGCTAAAGATATAATATTGTAAGAAAGAGACAAGTAGTAGAAGAAGCTATACTCTAGGATAATAGACAAGGATACTTAGTACTAAATATACAACTAGTAGAGGAACAAGAAATTAATAACCTAGTTAGGATTATAAACAAGGTTCTAGAAGAATTATAAAAAGTAATTATATAATAATACTATAATAACCTAGTATATAGGTACCTAGAGATTATATAAACTATAGAACTAATCTAGAGAAATTATAGATTTAGTAAGATAAAGAAGAAAGTAACGTAGTTTATTAAAGAATACGTAGATTACTAGAAAAATAAGTATAAGATATATATACCTTATAGAGAAATATAAGTAATTAAGATACTAGAAGAACTATAGATAGATATTGCGATAGATTTTATTATAGGACTACTAACGTTAAAAGACCTAGTAATAGGAATAGGATATAATATAATAATAGTAATTATAGACTAATTTATAAAATACACTTAGATAGAGAAATTCTAAAGTAACTATATAGTAGATTAGCTAGGATATATACTACTAGACGTACTAATACAAAAATATAAGATACTAAAAAGTATTAATAGTAATAGAGATAAGCTTTTTACGTTAAATTACTAGATAACACTACTTATAGTAATAAAGATAAAAAAGAAGCTATTAATAGCCTATTATCTATAGATAGATAGATAGATAGAGTAAACTAATAGAATATTAAAAACCTACCTAAGGATTTATAGTAATTAGAAGTAAAATAATTAGGTATTACTATTACCTATAGCACAATTAGTATACAATAACAAGTACTTAGAAGTAATAGGTAAAATACTATATTTTACAAACTATAGGATATACTCTAATTTATTTAAGAAAATACTACTAGGACCTAAGATAGAGGTAGTATTAGTTAGAGTTAAAGATATATAAGGACTCTATAATAAGATAAGATAAAAACTAGAGAAAGCTTAGAAATGAGGTTTTTTATATATTAATTAAAAATAAAAAATAGTACCTTGGCTAAAAGAAAAGGATAAAGCGTATCTTTATATAAAGAATCTATAGACTAAGTAACTTAGTAAAGGACTAGACTATATTAAGGTTAGACTATTTTTAGTTAAAGAAGATAATAGGCTAGTAACAAAAATACTAGAACTACCTAAAAATACTAAGGTATACTCTAAGTTCTATATAAGCTTACTAGAACTAGCTAAGCTAAAAATACTAGTATAGTAATAATTCTAATATTAGAAAGAAGAAGATAATAAGTTTAAAGTTAAAGACCTATAAAGATATTAAGAAATAGGACGTAACGCCTTCTAAAGTATATAGTTTCTCTAAGAGTAGCTAGTAAAATAGAAAGGCTACTTAGTAAGTAAAAATATATAGGAACCTAAAGCTAATCTATAGAATTATTAGTAGATACTTAAGAAAGTAAGAAATAAGTATAATATACTAGGATATATAGGATATACGAAGCTATAGCTAGGTTATAATAGATATATTAGTAGAAGAAAGTTCTATAATAAACCTAACTACGTAGAGCTTATAAAGCGCCCTTAGTTATAACAAAATTGTCTAATATAATAGAGTTACTAGGGTTAACTTCCTAATAACCTATTAGGGTTGTTAGTAGATTAAGAGTTAATAACAGAGTTTACGTTGTAATTAGCAATAACTATAAATAATAGAAGATGTTTCGCAACTATCTTGTATTAGCGTTCTATAGATAAAGGATTGAATTACTAATACTATCCTAATAATACGCATTGCTACTAACTATATACCTATATTTCTTAGCTAGCTTTGTACTTTGTGTTTGCTAAGATTACAAATTACAAGGTTATTATATGCTTAGCTTTATACTTTATATTTACTAAGATTGTAAATCGTAAAGTTATTACGTATCTCTATTATAGTTAGTTTCTTAATTAAGTTTATTACCCTATAAGTTGTATATACTTTTGTTATCTATAGTAGAGCTAATTAGCTTAAGTTAGTTTTCCCTTATTATAACTATAATACTATTCTCCTCTCTAGGTAGGTCCTCGTTTTCCTATCCTAGGCCTAAGGTTATTAGTCTAGTTTCTTTATTTATTTCTAGTTCCTTATTATTCTCTATATCTTCTTATTCTAATTATAACAAACTTCTTCTTATTATTCGTGTTACTCGTAATAGAGTTAAAATATTTCTTTACGCTTATTATACTTAGTTAAAGCTTACCTATCTTGTATCTTTAAAAGATAGTAAGTATTATATCGAGTATATTCTTGCTAATATTTAATATAAGTATACTCCTTCTAGTATTTCTCTTATAGAGTGTAGGTATTTAAATTCTACGTAGTCTCTTTTTACTAAGTTATATAGGGTAAGCTATTAACTAGGCTTAAGAGATAGTATTATTATAGCTTATAGAGGCTAAGGCTAAGTATAAGCTAACTCTTTATAAGCTAGTAGATCTTTATTCTTATATTAAGTATTTTTATAAGCTAAAGGCTTATAATAACGCTAAATCGTCTAAATAGTCTTGTACCTTAGAGGCTACTCTAGCTCCTATTATATTAGATATTCCTAGCATCTCTCTATTTACTATTAGTAGTGCTAGTTTTCTTAGTTTACTACAAGGCGCTCTAGAGGGTTTTAACTTTAGAACTCCTCTAGTTTCTTAGAGTAGTTAAGGTTATCCTCTAGTTCCTATATATTTTCCTATAGTTGTCTTTTCTCGTTTATACCTATCTATTTTACTAGGTAGTAGTTTCTTCTATTATAAAACTAGTATTATAAGATTTCTTAAACTTCTTATTCTTTTTATTTTCTATATATATATCTACTTTGTATACTAGTAGTTCTATATTTTATAGTACTATCTCTAGTAGTGCTACGTAGAAGATTAGGTATATCCTTATTTTATTTAGTAGCTTTAGCTTAAATATAACTAGTATAACTTTTTTTTTAACTTTATATAGTCTTATCTTAACATAATTAAGTTTTAAACTAGGTTGTTTACTTTTTATATTTCTCCTAACTAACTATACTTTTTCTCCCTCTCTAAATTAGGGTCCCTCTTAGTATTTTTTATCGTAGTACTTTGCTATTTAATCCTATAAGAACTCTATATCCTATCTTAGTTAATCGTGTATTTCTTTAAGTCTATTAGTAAGGTTTTCTCCTCTTAGAGACTAAGATTCTTTAGATCTTAGTATTTAGTATACGCTAGGGTTAAATCTATAATTCGCAAAGAAGAGTAATACTCTTATTACTATATTCTTTACGCTGTTGTATACTAACTGTGCTATAGGTAGTAGCTATACCTAGTTATTCTAGTTGTAGTTAAGGTAATATCTTAAGTACTATTCTACTATCTAGTTTATTTGTTTAGATTATTTATCTATTTCTAGGTAATATACTATTAATATTATATATCTAACTCCTAATTGTACTATTATTGTACTCTATAGTTTTAATATAAATCTTATCTCTTTATCTATAATAATCTTGTCTAGAAGTCTATATTAACTAATTATAGTTCCTAGGACCTAGTATATAGTAGCTTCTATCCTACTTTTTTCTTTATATAGCTTAAAGTATAAGTACTTTATAAGCTTATCTACTATTATTATAATTCTATTATATTTAACTCCTAATATTAGATCTTTTAACTTAGGTAACTTCGTAATAAAGTCTATTGTAATAACTCTCTATAGTTATTCTAGTACTTCTATTAGTTATAGTATCCTATATAGTATATATCTACTATACTTATTTCTATAATATTCTATATAGTCTTGTAGTACTTCTATTACTAGCTATTTTACTCTTAGGATATAGTATTCTTATAGTAGTCTATCTAAGGTTTTATTAATTCTTTAGTATCTATATACTAGTAATTTGTAGAATTGTTATATAAATTCTCTTTAGATCTTTTTTAGGATATATATCCTTCTATAGGCTTATATAAGTCTTTCTTAGATCTCTAGTTTTTTTATTTCTTTAGATACTTCTTATGTTATTTTCTAAATCTATTCGTCTAGTTTACTACTCTTTCTTTTAAGTGTTGCGGCTATTTTAAGTGTATTTAAGACTAAATATCCTTTCTTGTTTTTAACTAGAACTATACTAGTAGCGTTTACTTCTTCTTATAGGTCTAGTCTTCTACTAAGGGCGTCTATAAATTAGTTATCTTTCCCTTATATATATTATTTCTAAGTTAAATATTAATAGGAATTCCTACTATCTTATATAGTGTTATAATAAGTCCTTATTTATTATAAATCTAATAAAGTTCTTATAGTCTATATAGACCTTTATTTAGTACTTTACTCTTTATAAGTATACTCTCTATTACTTAAATACTTTATAGATTACTAGTATATCTTTATTATAAATTAGGTAGTTAAGCTTAGCTATTATTATTTTCTTAGAGAAGTATTTAACTAAATATTCTTATTTAGTCCTTAGGTCTTCCTATATTAGTGCTATTCTATAGACTAAGTTAGATGTATCTATTTTTACTATTACTAGTAGGTCTAGGTTATATATTCTAATAACTAGATTCTCTATAAACTTTCTTTTAATTTTATTAAATACTTTATTATATTCCTTTATCTATTTAAATAGCGTATCTTTCTTTATAAGTCTTGTTATAGGTTCTATATCTTTAGACTATCCTATTATTAACTTTCTATAAAAGTTTACTAGCTTATAAAACTATTATACCTCTTTTAGGTTCGTTAGTGTTAGCTATTTATTATTTAATATAATCTTTTCTAGGTTAATCTTTATTTTTCCTAGTTTAATAATAAATCTAAGAAAGTCTATTTCTTTTGTATAGAATTTACATTTTCTTATTTTAAGAAACAATTTATTTTCTACTAGCTTTTCTAGTACTTTATATATATGTTGTTTATATTCTTCCTCTATTTCTAAAAATATAAGGATATTATCTAGGTATATAAATATAAATACGTCTAAGTACTTTCTTAGTACTATATTAATTCTTTTTTAAAATACTACTAGTGTGTAAAGTAGACTTTACGTAAGATAACTTAATAAAGTAGATTTAATAATTAACTAAAAAGAGTAAATAGTAGATAAAGCTATCTAAGTAAGTACTAGGTATATATACCTAGTAGCTT
>JALNQF010000310.1:0-49434 GCA_028456385.1 Ophiosphaerella korrae | reverse complement strand
TAGTAGTAGTAGTAGTAGTAGTAGTAGTAGTAGTAGTAGTAGTAGTAGTAGTAGTAGTAGTAGTAGTAGTAGTAGTACTATAGATAGTAATATCTACTATTATATAACTTTCCTTACTATAAGATACGTACTACTATCTCTATAAGAGAAGTTAGCTAAACCCTAGCTTTAGAGTATAAATAAAGTGTTAGTATTAGTAGATAGTATTATATATTATTAGGCCGCGATAAACACTACTACAAGCTAATTAAGTTATATTATTAGTGCCCTTTAGGCGTATATACTAAGACTTACGGATTTAGTCTAGAGGCGTAAATAGATCTTACTAGGTTTTAAGTTAAACTACTAATAGAGGAGTACTACCCTATTCTAACTTAATAATAGTATTACTTCTACGCTATTATATATAGAGTATTATTAGTAGCTTAGACGTATTATGTATATAAAGGTCTCTATATTTGCTTAGAATTACTACTCTTAGAATACTTACTATCTTCTTCTACTCTCTCTATCTACTACCTATTTAGCCTCTCTCTACTTTATAGTATAAAGACACAAAGACAACCTAATAGAAAAAGATAGCTAGTACCTAGCCCTCTACTTTATAAAAGTCTAGTAAATATCTATACTATTAAAGAGTAATTATATATCCTTATATTAAGTACTAAAGAGAAGTCTTATTTTATAGAATATAAACTTTACTTTAGTATAATACTATTATCTTTATAGGAGCTTATAGTATTATTATAGCGTAGCGTTTAAAAATATCCCTATTCTCTTTAAGCCTAGTATATAGCGATACTTATATATAGACATTAATATAGATAGCTATTTATCTATATAGATATACGCGACTAATAATAGTACTATAGCGACTACAACCTATTACTAGCTAAAGGATAGCCTTAACTACTTGCACTTCTAGGGGAAATCTAAAATAAAATTTATAAATACGTATTTCCTCTATTTTTAGGGCTTATTCCTTACAATAAACTAGGTAAGAAGAAGATAAAGCTTCTTGCAGTTAATAAATAGGTCTATAAAGAAGTTATAAGTCTAATATATAGTATAATACTACTTAGGCTTTAGTATAAGGGGGACAACTTAAATATTAATAAATACTTCTACTATTAAGATAGCTAGTATTACTACCTTAGAAACTACTTAGTGTAGACCTAGAACTTATCTATGCTTTAATTTCTTAGCAGAAAAACCTTTTAATACGTTAAGAGTATTAAGATTTTCGTAAACCTTAGAAATACTAAGAATACTAATTACTTAATTTTACTAGACTTCGTCTATATACTCTACACTAAATAAAGAATATAGCTAAGGTACTTTATAGTAACGTTTATAGTACTAACGTTAATAGGTAAAGATAGAGAAGTCTAGTTTTTCTACTTTCTCTAGGCCCTTAGAGAGGTTCTAAAGTTTAAAGACATATACTTTATAGTTTATAACCTAGTTTAGATATTAGAAGAAAAAGAAAGAGAATAACTACTATAGAGAATATATAGAATAAGGGATAGTCTATTCCTTAGATAGAAACGTAAATTTAAGTAATTTTAGAAGTAGCTTTCTTAGCACATTTATAAGCTTAGTATTCTATTATAAATATAGTAATATTATACTTAACTCTTAAGAGAATAAGGTAATAGGGAATCTTCTAGCTTAAGTTGTACTACTACTATACCTAATATAGAGGCGTTAAGATTAGAGTTAACGCGTATAGACTTAGCTTAGACTTCTTCGCTAAATTAGTATAAAGGATTCTTCTAAAGAATTTGTATTTTTTTGTTCTCTAGCGCGAATTTATTAAGCTAAAAGGCTAACTTTTATAGTTAGTTATTAATATATACTATTGTTAGTTTAATAATAAACCTATATATTAATACATTATAGCTGTGTTTTTAATACTACGTTCTTAGCTAATAGTTAAGAATACTCTTCTAAGTATTTATAGAGAGCTAAGGTTAAATTATTATATACTATAATCTAGCTATTCGTATTAGCTAATAGGCTATTGTATTTCTAAACTACCTCTAGATAGCAATTCTTAGTTATATAGAGTATTTCTTGCGTAATATTATATAATTAGATTTCTATCTAAAGAAGCTAGGCGATTATAGAAGATTAGCTCGAGTAAGGAGGTAATAGCTACATAGTACTACAGCTCTAGGTAATCTATAATAGCTATACTTTAGGAATAGGAAGTATTAGACTATTTTTAGCTATAGGCTGCGCTAATATTAGTTTAGACGCTAACAATAACGTAGATAGAGAAGGTACTATAGCTAGAGTTAGACAAGGCCTAAGCGCTAAGAGAGTATAAGCTTTATATACTATTTTAGGTGTTAAAAGTAATAGCTTTAAGATACTCTTATAAGTATACGATAGTGCTATAGGTGTTTAAAGAGGCTTAGGTATCTACTCTTTTACCTAAGGTTTAGGGTGTAAGTATAGTAATTAATAATAAGCTATTATCTAGAGTAATAGAGTTAGTAATAGTTAATATAATAGTAAAATTAGGAGAAGTTATTCTTTATAAAAGTATATCTCTCTAATAGTCCTATAATTAAAACTATTTTATAAATAGTTCTCGCGCTTAAATAATTACTTTTATAATAGTTTATCTTATAGTTATTTTAAAGGTTACTAAATAAGACCTTCCTAATAATAGATAGCTTAGTTATATATAGCTACGAATTAATCTTTAGAGTTATAAAGTTAAAAAACTATATTAATTAATAGTAAGTACTAGAGACTAGCTCTATATACACATATTACTCTAATTAAAATATAAAGAATATTATAAGACTATTCTATCTATTATCTCTCTAGTAACTATAACTTCTTTTACCTAAAATTATATTTAAACCTACGCTAAGATATTTCTACCTATAAAAATATCCTAGTTATATTTATTACCCTATAGAAACGTCTTAGTTACATTTATTACCTTAGAGAAGCGTCCTAGTTATATTTGTCGCCCTAGAGAGATATCTTTAGAGAGGTATCTTAGGAGATTTATCCTAGTTATATTTATTACCCTAGAGAGGCGTCCTAGTTACATTTATCGCCCTAGAGAGATGTCCCTAGAGAGGTATCCTAAGAGATTTGTCTTAGTTACATTTATTACCTTAGAGAGGCGTCCTAGTTATATTTATTGCTCTAGAGAGACGTTCCTATATTTATATCTAGAGAGTATCGTCCTAGTTATATTTATCGCCTTAGAGAGGCGTCCTAGTTACATTTATCGCCCTAGAGAGACGTCCCTATATTTGTATCTAGAGAGCATCGTCCTAGTTACATTTATTGCTTTAGAGAGGCGTCCTAGTTATATTTATCGCCCTAGAGAGACGTCCTAGTTATATTTATTACTCTAGAGAGGCTTCTTTATAAGTTTATTAATTAGTAGTTACAAGTAAGTAGAATACCTATACTTATATACCTAATACCCGCTACACTGTAATATTAGTATAAAAGATTTAAGCTTAGCTATTAAATAAGTAATAGTTAATTTTTCGATTACTTATTATATATAGGTAGGATATTCCTATATATATATATCTACGCACTTAACCCTTATTATATATATATCTTAACTACTATAGTTCTTAATATTAGTAGTAAGAAACTTTTCTTAGATATCTAGGTATTTATAGGATCTTTTATATATACGTATTAATCTACTATTATTTTAGGAGTTGTATAGCCTTGTTTTTATCTTTATATATTTGTTTAGCTTATTTACTTCTTCTTTAAGTAAGTTACCTATACGCTTATATAGGCTAGTAAGCTTCTATATATATATTACTTTCTTCTACTTTTTCTAAACCTTCTATTTAAGCTCTAAGACTATTAGGTATAATTAGAGATATATTTCCTTGTTTATATTAGATTTACTCGCTAATTCGTCTAATAGTTTAAGTAATATAGAATATTTAGTTTATCTAGAGCGCTTCTCTAGGGCGTTAGATTACCTAAAACTATTTAGGCTACTACCTAGATTCCTAGTACCTATATTACTTTTAGCTATTTACCTTTATTCGCTAGTTTAAAGGCTGTAGCGCGCTCCTTTAGTACTATAATAATAATTAGAGTAGGATCCTTTTAGATATCCTTTTAGGATTATATATTTAGTAAATAGACCTCTTCCTCTCTTATAGTTTAGGTAAGCTAGTATACTATCTTTTACTTACCTATAACTATACGCTAAAGTAGCTTTGTAATTCTAGGGTAGAAACAAGTTAATCTAATTATAACTTAAGCGTAATTTAACGCTACGTAGTAGTTCTATTTAGGCTATAGTCTTTGTTAGTTTAGAATTTACTTAGAGAAGGGCTAGCTCTACCTATTATAATAATGTTTTAGGTCTATAGGACTCCTAGTTCTTAGTTATAATATTAGGATTAATGTATATTATAAGAAGTTTACTATAGTTAAGTTGTAGTAGTAACTTCTAATAAAGATATTTATACTATATTATAGACTCTAAGTAAAGTCTAAAGTTCTATAGTCTTAGTTTTAGGGTATCTATATACTAAAGCTACTAAGCTTTAGTTTTATTAAAGGGGTTACTTTTAGAACCTAGTAGAAATATATAATAACTTACTACCCTAGTTAGAACCTTTAACTAAAGCTAGCCTACACATCCTATATAATTATTATTACATATATTCCTTAAGTAATCCTAAACGCTAAGCTTATATTTATACTATTACCTTAAGAGACGTATAAACTTATTCTAATCTCTATATATTTATTAAGCTTATCTAACTCCTCTAGCAAGTTACCTATATACTTATATAGGCTAGCGAGCTTCTATATAAGTATTATCTTCTTCTATATAGTAAGGTATACGCTAAACTAGCGTAACGTACTTTTAGCAAATTTTTAAGAGAATATTTTAAGAACTATTAGGTATTAGGGGCCTAAATTAAGTAAGGATATTATTTTAATTGCCTAATAATATAAAGGGTTCCTAAAATAGGCTCCCTAAAAATAGTCGGCTTAGTTATTAAATATTCCTATTTCCTAGAAAAGTCGCATATATTAGAGAAAATGTTACAGGTGTAATAGAAGAAATCGAGATAGAACCAATTAGTCCTAATCTAAGCGCTAACGAAGTATAAGACGAGCAGGGTAACGACCTTAATTAGGAGACTACATATAACTAGGACACCTAGGTTAATCTGTAATCTGTAGATTCTTAGCATTAATAGATTACAGATTAAGGTAATCTACAATCTACTAATCTTAGTAACTACAGATTATAGATTACAACAAGTATATAGTTAGTAGAATGCGCATTATTAAGATAGTATTAGTAATTTAATCCCTTAACTATAGAATGCTAGTGTAAGACAGTTGTAAAACATCTTCTACTATTTATAGTTATTATAGATCCTAACACAAGCTTTTATTATTAACTCTTAATCTATAAGCCCCTATTATAGGTACCTGTAGTCAACGACAGGCCACTAGTAACACCTTACTAATTCTTGTTATTGCGAGAAGCGAAGTATAAGTAATACATAGTCTAGCTAACACGATAGTAGAAAGTTTAACTAAATAATTAGGTAAAGCCCCTAAGAGTAGTCTAGAATCTAACAGCACTACATAAGAAACAATCAAAGGTCGTCTTAACTAACTAATTAACAACAAAGAAGATATAAAAATAGTAATCGATGCCTTAGAAACGTAGAATAAGGAACTACAAAATTACGCAAAACAAAACGAGGTATAAATTAAAGCTATTATCTAAGAATAGAACTAGATAGAACTAATTACCTAAAGATTAGAGATAAGTGCGACAAAGAAACTACCTAAGATACCTGTACTTAAGAAGTTTAACAGAGAAAGGGAGAAACTAAGACCCTTTATTATATTAGTACAACTCTAGATAGATATACAAGCACCACACTTTAATATAGAAGAAAAGAAGGTAATATACATTAGATTACACCTTAAAGAAGATACAATAAGATAGTATAAACCTTACTAGATAGATTATATAACACATTTACTAATAACCTAAAAAGATAAAACTAGAGCTATTTTTAGAAGCTATAAATACTTTACTAAGTAAATAAGAGTAGCGTTTAGAGATATAGACGTTACCTAACAAGCTAAAGAGTAACTAGAAAAGCTTACACAGAACTAGAGTATTCCTAAGTATATATTATAGTTTAAACAACTATTACAAAACATAGAATAGAACGAGTTAGCCCTAATATTACAATTTAAACAAGGACTTAACTCTAAGATTTAATACAAGATAATATATATAGAGAAACTACAAACACTAGAAGCCCTAAAGTAATAGGTAATACAAATCGACAATAACCTTTGAGAATAGAAAAAGAATAAATATAGAGGCTATACATAGAACTATAATAGGGGAGACCTTATAGTCCTTAACGCTAATAAGGATAAGAAGAAAAAGAAGAACAAAGACTTTACGTACTTTAATTATAGTAAGAAAAGCTACTACGTGAAAGACTGCTAATTACAAAAGAAGAAGGATATAGTATATTATAAATACAGGAAACTAGGATACTTTGTAAAAGACTATAGAAGTAAGAACCTAAAGAAAGAAACTTAGTTAAAAACAACTAAGAAGAAGAAAGAAGCACTACAAGCATAGGCTAAACCTTAGGAGAAAGTAGCTAGGAGCAAAGAAGTACAACATATAATACTCTACTAGACCTTTTATTACAATAACAACTACTATACACATCTTTCTAGTAAGTAAAGAGCAAGATACTTCCTACAATAGAGATATAGAGTAGCCGCGACAAAAGAAAAAACAAAAGCTTAGCTAAAAGAAATAACCTAAGTAATAGGCCTACTAATAGAAGATTTAGAAAGGGAAGAGCCCCTAGCACTATCAATCTAGGCCGAAGAACTAGCACTAGATAAAGAAACCACTACAACTACCTCTAAAGGACCGCGAGGGAAGGAAAAACAAGTTAGTATAAGAGATACAGAGTATACCTAGCTAATAATATATAGTTACGACAGCCGTACAACAATAGATATAGAGGAACGAAACAAAAAATAGAGATTCGTTTAAATATACTTAATAGTTATAAGTATAGAGGAAGTATACGAAGAATAGAAAGAACGCAATCCTAAAGAAACTAAGTTTACACTATTTTAAGAATAGATAAAGCAACACATAGTTGTAGTAAAGAGAATACCTATACTAAAAGAATAGTAATACTTTATAAGAAAAACGCAATAGATTAACAAAGCCTACATACTAAGATTACTAGTAGTATACTATATCCTAACAACAAACACACTTAGAAAAGACAAGTACTAGGAAGGAGATAACAAAATAATAGATCTAGGACATCTAGTATATTTTAAAGTATTATAGATATTATACCTAGATAAGAATTATATTATATATAGAAACCCTAAAGTAAATAACAACGTATAGCTAATAAGAAGAAAAGGCTATAACTACACAAGAGCAATTATAGTAGAAGATATCTAGGGATAGGAAATAATTCTAGAAGATAGATACGTAGCAGCAAGACCTAGTCTAAAACTACCTAAAAAATACGTCTAAGGAGGACTATAGTATAAATATACATATAATAAATATCTAAAACATAAAGAATATAAGTTTAAAATAGGGCTATAGCCCTAGAAAGATAGACAATTTATAAAGATACTAAGATAAGAAAAACTAGAAGGTATAGGAGGCCTACATATTATAAAAAAAGGTACATACTAAAGAAAGAGAGTACGATTAATAATTAATAGTAGAGCTATAAGAAACTTTATATTAAAGAAGTTTATAGAAACACAAGAAATAGAATATATAACAAAGAAATACCCTTAACAATTAAGTATAATTAAAGGAAAACTATTCTAGGAACTAATATAGTTTAAAACAGTACCTTTAATACTAAAATTAGAAGGACTAGAAATTAAGAACATAGTTATAGACATAACAACAATTAATAATAAACAAGATATAATACTAGGTATACTATAGTTACAAATAATAAACCTATATATTAATTAGAGAATAGGACAAATTAGCTATAGTAAAACAGAGACGCTAAAAGCTAACATAAGCACCTATAAAGGAGAATTCCCTAAAGAATACAAGAAATAGGAAAAACAGCTTATAGAACTAGAAGATTACCTTCTAGAACACTAACTATAGGACTTAGCGATAGAACTAGAAGAAGGCAAAAATATAGGATAGAGCCTAGTCTACTAAAAAATAGAAAAAGAATCTAAAATTAAGTAAACGTTTATCTAAAACGTAATAAAGAAAAGATAGATAAGAGAATCTAAATCCTTAGTAGCGTATAGACTAATATTCGTAGATAAAAAAAGAACAAGTAATAAGAGACCCTATATAGATTTTAGGAAAACTAACGCAATTACTAACAAGAACTAGTACCTACTACTACAAATAGATAGAATACAAGATAGACTATAAAGAATAAAAATCTTTACAAAACTAGATATTTAAAATGCTTACTATTAGATTAGAATTAAAGAAGGCGATAAATAAAAAATAGCGTTTAGAACATAGTATAGACTATACAAATACTTAGTTATACTATTTAGCTTAACAAACGCACTAGCAGCATTCTAAGAAAGAATTAACATAGTACTAAGAGAGTACTTAGACATATTTACATTTGCATACTTAGACAACATCCTTATATTCTTAGAAATAGAGGAAGAACACGTACAATATATATATAAGGTACTAGAAAAACTAGCAGAAAACAAACTATTTCTTAAAATAAGGAAATACAAGTTCTACACAAAAAGAACAGATTTCCTTAGGTTTATTATTAAACTAGGAAAAATTAGTATTAATCTAGAAAAGATTAGATTAATCAACGAATAGCCAACGCTAAGAAACCTAAAAGAGGTACAACAATTTTATAGGTTAGCTAACTTTTACAAAAAGTTAATAGTAAGATAGTCTAAAGATATAGAACTAATAACTAGACTTATAAAGAAAGACACACCGTTTAAATAAATAAAGGAATACGATAAAGTATTTAAAAAGATTAAAAAGAAATTTATAGAAAACCTAGTTATCTAAATATATAACCTAGACCTACTAGCGATAGTAAAAACAGATACATCTAACTTAGTCTACAGAATAGCACTAATACAAGAAGACCTAGAAACTAGAAAAGAATACTTAGTCAAATACTTCTCTAAGAAAATAAAGATAGTAGAACTTAACTACCTAATCTACGATAAAGAGATACTAGCAATCTATAAAGCATTTAAACAATAGAGAGTATACCTATAAAGAGTAAAGTATTAAACAAAAGTCTATATAGACTATAAGAATCTTATAGGATTTATAATAAATAAGGAACTATTACAACGCTATATAAGATAGTAGGAATTCCTATTAATATTTAACATAGAAATTATACATATAAAAGAGAAGGATAATTAATTTATAGACGCCCTTAGTAGAAGACTAGACTTACAAGAGGAAGTAAGCGCTACTAGCATAGTTCTAATTAAGAACAAAGAGGGATATTTAATCCTAAATATACCTAAGATAGCCGCAATACTTAAAAGAACAAGCAGCGAACTAGATAAATAGATTTAGAAAACAACGCAGGAAACATCTAAAGAAATAGAAAAACTAGAAATCTAAGAAGGATTTGCACGAGCCTATAGAAGAATATATATTCTAAGCAAAATACAAAGAGAATTCATAAGATAATTCTATAAATTACTAGTACATAGTTACTAAGGAATTAACAAGACATTAAATAGACTACTACAAGACTATTACATTCTAAAAGCAAGGTAACTAGTAATAGAGGTACTAAGAGACTATATAGAATACTACAGAAACAAGCACAATAGATACACACTATATAGAATACTATAACTAATAGAAACACTAGAACAACTATAAAGAGTTATTACGATAAACTTTATTACGAAGTTACCTAAGTCTAAGGATCTAGTATTAGGAGTTAAATATAATAGAATCCTAATAATAGTAGACAAGTTAACAAAGTATATATACTTCTAACTATACAAAGAAAGAAGTAGGATAGAAGTTACTATATATTAGGTTCTAGGAACTATAATTAGCTAACATAGACTACTAGATAAGATTATTATAGATAGAGATATACAATTTACATTAAAACTATAGGAAACAATAATAGCGCAACTAGGAATACAATACATAATGTCTACAGCATATTACCTATAAATAGATAGATAATTAGAACGAATAAATTAGATAGTAGAGCAATACTTAAGATACTACCTTAACTACAACTAGAATAATTAGGTATAGTTACTACCTATAGCATAGTTAGTATACAATAGTGCAAAGAATATAGTAATAAGAGTATTACTTTTCTTTGCGAACTATAGATTTAAGCCTAACGTATACTAGATACTAAGAGATTAGATATCTTAGTCCCTAAAAGGAGAAAACTTCGCTAACAGACTTAAAAATATACACGATTAACTAAGATAGGACGCAGAATTTCTATAGGATTAGATAATAAAGTACTATAATAAGAAGTATAAGGAGGGACCCTAATTTAGAAAGAGAGAAAAAGTATAGCTAGTATAAAAGAATATTAAGAGTAAACGCCTAAGTTTAAAATTAGACTACGTTAAGATAAGACTATACAAAATCGAGAAAGAAGTTACACTAGTTACGTTTAGATTAAAGCTACTAAATAAGATAAGGATACACCTAATATTCTACGTAGCCCTACTAAAACAAGTACTACAAAACGTAGAACTACTAGTATATAAAGTAGACACGTATAGAAAACAAGAGGAATAAGAAGTTAAGAAAATCCTACAACACTAGTTCTGTAATAGAAGAAACTACTACTTAGTAGAATAAATAGGTGCAAATAAAAAGGGATAACTATAGGAAAAAATATAGGAACTAGAGGATAATCTTAATTACTCTAAGAAATTAGAGGAGTTCTAAAATCAAAACCCTCTAGAACGCCTAGTAGTAAACTAAGAGAACTAACATTACTAACGACGAATAGAGAGATAATAGAGACGTCTAGCGTAGGACCTACTACAGTAACATTAAACGCCTTATCTAAGTCTAGCTTAGCTTCTAGAGCTACTAACTACTTAGCTAATTTCTTATTATTTAAGGCCTTTATCTTATAAAGACAAGAGAGACAAGCTTAATTCTCTACTAGCTTACTCTAAGCAAGCTCCTAGATATACTTACGCTTAGCTTTAGCCTCTACAATTTAAGATAGTAATTTCTCTTAAGTCTAGTTAACAGCTTTCCCTATTATCGTTAAGCCTAGACGCAAGGATAAGTGTAATAAACTTACACTTAGAAAGAGAAACACTAGATACGTTATAGGAACTACGTATATTTACACAAATATACGCCTTACAAGCCTTACTATTGTTCGTAGAAACAATATAAAGAAGAGACTTAGGGTTTAACTTAAGAGAAGTACAACAAGAGTAAGGAAATATTTTAACACTATTGCGTAACACGTAATTAGTAAGAAGGTAGCAACAACGCGTAGATAAAATAGGTATAAGGGAGGATAAAGAACTCTATATTAACAAAGAAACTAGACTAATAACTCTAGCCCTAAGATAGGAAAACTAGGACCTACCTAGGAGGGGAGATAGTATTACAGGTGTAACAGAAGAAATTGAGATAGAACTAATTAGTCCCGATCTAAGCGCTAACGAAGCATAGGACGAGCAGGGTAACGACCTTAATTAGGAGACTACACATAACTAGGACACCTAGGTTAATCTATAATCTATAGATTCTTAGTATTAATAGATTATAGATTAAGGTAATCTACGATCTACTAATCTTAGCAACTATAGATTATAGATTACAACAAGTATATAGTTAGTAGAATACGTATTATTAAGATAGTATTAGTAATTTAATCTCTTAACTATAGAATACTAGTGCAAGACAGTTACAAAACATCTTCTACTATTTATAGTTATTATAGATCTTAATATAAGCTTTTGTTATTAACTCTTAATCTACAAGCCCCTATTATAGGTACCTATAGTTAACGACAGGCTACTAGTAACAGAAAACTCTAAGTTATAATTCTTAAAGTATTAGATTATTTTATATTGAAATTAAACTTAAAATATATATTAAAGTTGTTGCTACTATAGTACACGCCTATAGAGACTTAAAAGAGTTAGAAATAGTCTTTACTAAATATTTAAATTAGTCTACGCCTAACTACAAAGTTATAAAAAACTATCTAGTATTAAAAAGGTCTATAACTTTATATAGTTAAAATAGGTATAGAGAGCTATAACTATCCTTATATATTTCCTATAGAGTTAATATATACCTCTTATTTATTAATATAACTTAAGTAGTTTCTATTCTAAGCTAATATTATTCTAAATACAAAGCTTAAATTAGGTGTTTTAGCGCTCTTAAGTATATAGTTAGTTTGTCTAGGAAATTTAGGACTTTAAACTCTTGTAATAAGGTTATAACTTTATTAGGATAGAGCTAGAACTACAAAGATTATCTTAAATTAGTAGAAATAAATTGTATTACTTATAACGTTCTTTTAGAATATTACTTACAATATATACTAACTACTTACTATAAAATCCCCTAAATACTAGCTAACTTACTAACTACAACTAACTTATAGGTTAGCTATTAAAGTAGCTACCTTACTAGAGTTCTACGTTACTACGCTAATAGTACTACTCTCTATATATATACTCTCTCTCTATCTTCTTTACCTTAGCCCTATATACTTAATAGCTATCTAATCTTATAAGAGAAGGATTTTTATTAATATAGAGAAAATACGCTATATATACTAAAACAATATATTTTTAAAATTACTCTACACCTACGCTAGATACCTCCTTCCCTTTATAGGTATTATAGTTACGCTAGTTAATATTCTAATTCAAAGAGCCTTACCTAGTTATCTAAATAGGTATATATAAGATCTTATAGTTAGTCTTGTAACTTATTAGTTCTTAATACTATAAACAATTAGTAGTATAAAATAACATAATATATAAGGTCTTACTTATTACTAAAGTTTCTCTTTGCTCCTCTACTTCCTATAGTTTAGTATCTATCTCTTTCTAAAGTATTATCTTAAGATCTATAGACCTATTATACACGTTAATAAGTTAAGAAAGTTACACTATATCTACCTCTTCTATATCCCTTTTAGGGTCTATAGAGCTATAGTCTAAACTAATATCTTAACCTACTATATTTTTCCTTTTTATCTTTACTAAATGCGCCTCTCCTAATCTTATATATATTAAGATACTTAGGATCTACTCTATATTAGCGTTCTACAAATAGTACTAGAATTAGGAGTACTAATATAGAAAGCGTTATTTATTAGAACTTCGTTAATTATAGATTATACTACAACCCCTATCTCTAAGTCTTATTAGTTCCTAACTTAGCAACTTATAATATAGACCTTACCTCTAGTCTCTAGTTACTACACTAGATATACTTAACAAGTATAGGACTTACGAGTATTATACCTATATATTAGCTATTTTAGGTATAGTAGCTATACAACTATACTAAAACTACTCGCTACTATAAGAATAGTCTTATAATCGCCTACTAGTACACTAATCCTATATAGCCTACTAAATAGAGCTAGGTAGGGGAGCTCGCTGTTAAGACGAGGCTTTAAATTATTAATACTAGGTGCAAGGTAATCTAATAGTTTCTAGGTTATGCCTTTACAAGGTTTAATAAAAAGATCTAAGGAATCCTACTCTTTATCTAACTAAGACGCTATAGTAAAGGGATAACTTTAGAAGATAGACTAAAAGCCTAATAATAGAATCTAGAGATTAATATATTGTCCTACTTTAACTTTAAGTAGTTAAGATAGAGTTAATTTAACTTTAATAGAATCTTTAAAGTAATTAATACTAGCTTAAGATTAATATATAAAAAACTCTTAAAGGAGGAGTGTTAAAAGAAATACTACTACAAAGATATAAGTATAAATTCGTAAAACAAGTAGTTTTAATTCTAAGTATTACTAAATAGAATACGCAAAAACAATTACTAATACCTAGTAGATATAGATTAATATTTCGTATAAAAAGCTATAGAGGAAAGAGTTAGAAAGTAAAAGAAAAAGTAGTAGTAAACACCCTCCCTATACAACGTTAGACATAGTTAGTAACCTAGTAATAGAATTTAAAATAGAGGAATAGCTTATAATAAAGCCTTATAGATTCTCTACTACTTGTAATAGAAAAGGATTTTAGCTTCTTATTATAGTAAGAATATAAAAGAGTAGAAGCAAAACTAATATAATCTCGCTAGAGTAATAAATTTATTAATAGGTACGTAAAGGAACTCTAAAGATATCTACAAGAAAGCTTAAGTAAGACCTAGTAAAATTTAGAACTATATTAATTAATAAAAGATTTACAGCTTATAATCTAGCTATTAAGATATTTAGAAATCTAAAGCCTATATAAAACGTGTTTACTATAATGTAAAGGAACTAAAAAATAACATTAGCTAGACTTTAGGGACCAAAGTATTAATAGTAGTAGATTATCTATAGGTAGGTAAGGTATTTAGATACTAGAAGGGAAACAGCCCTTAGAAGTACTTCTATATAAGGACGGACGTTAATAAGTATTAAAATAAGCAATATACTACCTATAGTAATAGTATATAGCTGCGTAATTTCTATAGTAATATAGATAACTATTATTAGGGAGAGTACAAGAAAATGTATAGATAAGGCTATAAAAGAGCGTAGCATAGATCTAATTTATATATAAAGAATAAGTAAACGTTATTATAGAAAGGAGTTAGAACTAGACAAAGTAGGGGGCTAAAATTAGGAACGTAGTAAGAATTCTAAAACTAGTCTGTAAGACGCCTAGAATAGGACCTAGGTAATATTACTAAAATTAACTATACGTATGTTAAGGTTCACGTACAAAATTAATTTAGTATAGTAATTAGTACTACTTAATAAAAGTTACTATAACAATAGTATTAGCTTAATAGGTTAAGGCTAGATATAAACAAATAGTAAAAGAAGCGAGAGATAGTTTTATATCTATAATCTTCTTAACCTAGGATCCTAGTAAGTAGATATAATCTAAACGTGCGCTTATTACGTAATCCTAGACAGGGTAGTACATTATAACTATAGTAGCTACTAAAAGAGTTAATCTAGTTTTAAAATATATTCGCGAAATAGGAAATATCTAGGGAGATTAATTTAGCTTAGTAGATACTTATAACTTATACGCGTTCTAATAGTAGCAAAGGATACTACCCCTATAAGTATATCTTTTTACTAAGAAAGCTACAATAATAGATACTAGAGAATATTAGACTATAGTACAGGAAGTTAATCTCTAACATACCTTAATTAATTTAAATATTAAAGTAGTAGAAGTAGTCTTAGAGAGGAAGCTAATAGAATTAGAGCTAAGAGGCTAATAATGCAAATCGTTAACGCTAATAGCTCTATCCTCTTTAGCGTATCTATTTATTAGTTCTATAATAATAGAGCTTAGCGCTTCTATATACTAGGAAGCGCCGTTAGATATAAGGATATAATAATTTTCTAGGCCCGCTACACGCTATATTAGTATAGAGATCTAAAATACTAGACGTTTACTAACTAATTTTTACGTCTCTATATAGATAAATAAAGATATTTAAATAAGTAAGTAAACTATATTTAAACCCTTCTTTTATAAGGTGCGCGAGCCTAGTAAGTATTTACTATAGTTAGTTAGTAACTTAGTTTAAAGGATTACTCCTAGGTAATACCTATCTAAGTATTACAGCTAGTTAAATTTTATTAAGGCGTAGATTACTAGCGATATAAGAAATAGAATAGGCTATATATTTAAAGATAATATAAGAAGTCTACTTAAACCTAAATACTTCTAAGGTAGATACAATATTAATATACTATACCTACTATAATTTGTAGACGTTTTCCTCTAAACTTAGTCTTTTAAACCTTTTTACTAAGACAAGCTTTAATAGTAGGTTATTTAGCTAACTTTTTACTACGATAGTATTAGATTAAGCCTCTCTACGTTTAGCTATAGTAATCTAGTCTTTAACACTAAGCTAGAGATCCTAACATTTCTTATAGTCTTCTTAAAGAGATCTAGATTTTATCCTTATATATTTGTATACTCTAACGCTAGATTTAGTAGCTTTAACAAGTATAAGGCCCTTTAAGCCTATCTTAAGATCTGTAGTTTCTTTATCTATAGTATTAAGTTTTTTCCTTCCTAAAGTATTTGTTCTATTACAATTTAGGGTTGTATTTTTACTATTAATACTATTTATGTCTATAATTTATCGCTTAAGTCTATTTAGTATATTAAAATCAATTTAGGTATAGCGTTTATTCTATAAAGAACCTATTTTATATAGCGTGTAATAAAAGGCTAGGTTTGTAATTGTTTTTAGTTAGAAGGAAAATATATATAAATAAATGCCTCCTTTTATAATTCCTTAAGAGAAAAGCAATATATATAGCTAAGTCTATAATTAGTCCTTAGAACGTTTAAGTACGTAACTATAGTAATAGATTTAGCACTACAAACTACGAGAGAAAAGATAATATTATCTTCTTTTATACTACTATCGTATATCTATAACTATTACCTTAGTATATACTAGGTATAACTTATTAAACAAGAGTAGAGAATTATAGTAGAGAGAATCTTAAAGCTTAGAGGTACTACTTAAGTAAAGATTAAGGTATTACATTTCTTATATAACCCTAAAAATTTAAAAGATATAGATAATAAGTATACTAAAAAACTTATAGCGTTATTAAAGGTAAAGAATAAGTAAGATATTTTGTAATTTTAAAGTTGTGTTCCTACTATTATTAATTAGTACTAGCTTAAGGATACTATTATAGTTTTAAGAATTTCTACTAAGTAATTACTAGATCTATATAACTACCTAGAGCTAGATTTTCTAACTAGTTTCTAATTAGAATATCTCTATAGACAATACTAAATTAAGGTAGCTATAAATATCTATCTAGGTAGCTATTAGGTTATAGATCTATATCTTGTAGGTAAAGACCTTTCCTTATATAGAAATAGATTCTTACACTTTTAGCTAGATCTTAATAACAACCTAAAAACTACGCTTATTAAAGAGTATTCCTTTAAAAAATAGCTAGATAATAGCAAAATATTCTACAAAATCTAGGAATACTAAATATCTAAGAATCTATACTTTAAAAACTAGTAGTAAGCTTATTTATATACAATATCTAAATACAAAGTAAGAAACTTAAAGTAGATTCTCTATTATAGAGAGTTTATACATATATTTAATCTTTAGTTAAATATTCTAGTATTAAAATAGAGTATACAATTAAGCACGTTATACAAAATTTTCGCTATAAAATACTATAAGGTAAGAGTTCTTACTAAGCGCTTCTAATTACTAACTATACTTAATAGGAGAATCTATACTACCTTAGATATATTAAAGAAGTTTAGAACAAGATTCTCCCTAATATACAAGTAAAGTAGAAGCTAAATAGAGCTAATATAAAAGCCTTAGAGCTTACTACCCTAGGCGTATACAAGGCTAATAGAGAACAATTATATAGCTAATTACGTAGTAGTAAGATTTTTAGTACTTTTAATAAGCAAGAGTAAGAAGATATATAGGTAAAAGTGCTATCTATCTCTTTAAACTACTTAATTCCTTCTTTCTATAGTTACTTTAAAGATATAAACTACTTCTAAGAGCTAGTTAAGTGTATAAAATTACTTATAGAGTTATTGCTAAGGGATTCTATATCTTCTACTCTCCTAAGAGTATTTAGGGATAGAAATTAGAGAGTTAACTAATACGTAGTTTAGGAATCTAAGTCTAGATTTATACTTAGGCTAAGAGATATATTAGATAGAGAAGATTTTACACTTTAATAGATATAGATTATTACTATATACTACTCTAAAGCGAAACTAGAGTAGAAGCCTAGTAAGGTAACCTTATACGAGATTGCCGCTTACGTATATTAATTAGGATTTAAGTCTACGCTAATCCTTAACTTAATTTAGAGGTCTACTAATAGGTAGATTACTTATAAAGCCCTACTAGAGGCTTAGAGACTAGACTACTTTAAGTATAATACTACTACCTTTAAGAACTACGTAGAGTAAATAGTTAGTTTTTTTTCTATAGTAGAAGTACTAATAGAAGAGGAAATAAGAAATATATACAAGGTTAATAAAGATAAAAAGCTACCTAAAAGATATAGGGTTCTAAAACCAAAGGACTACAAGTAGGATAAGTTATTACTATTTTTATATAAGTTGTATAGTATTAATAAGTAATAGTATCTTAGGATAACGTCTTTCTTTATCTATAAATCTATATACTTTACCTTTTTAAGTAAACTAGACTATATTATTAATTATAGTACAGCTTATAAATAATTTCCTAAGTAAGAGATTCTTAAAAGAGAAAATAAAAAAGAACTAAGAAATTTTACTAAGTAGTAGTAGCTATCTTAGCTAGTAGAGTAAGAAAAAAGGAGATAGAAATAAACTAAGTAAGAGAGAGCAAAATATAGAGAGGCTAAAGAAGAATAGCTAGCTTAGTTAGTTAAAGAAAGGTAAGCTAAAGAAAAACTACTTACTTAGCTAGTTAAACAAATATAGGCTAAAGAAAGATAACTAGCTTAGCTAATAGAGTAGAGGCAAGCTAAGAAAGAGTAGCTAGCTAATTTATTTAAATAGAGGTAGGCTAAAGAAAAGTAATTAGCTTAGCTAACTAAATAGAAGTAAGCTAAAAAAAGAAAGCTTACTTAAATAACTAATTAGAGGTAAGCTATCTTATAAGAGCTTCTTTAACTAGTAGAAGAAAGAGTAAAGTAGAAGGAGGGAATTTATAAGTAGTAATAAGTAGCTTAAATATTAGAGTAAGAAGAAAAGAGGCTAGCTAAGGAAGAGAGACTCTATCTAGTAGAGCAAGAAAATTAGTAGTAAGCTAATAAGGAAAAGTATAGGTAAACTAAGTAAGAGCTATTTAAAGTAGATAATACTAAAGAGATACGTACTACTAAAAGATAGAAAATTCTAATAAGGATAGAACGTAATAGAAAGATACTTACTACCTTATTAAAGTTTAATAGAAAGAAGTAATATAGAAAAAAACCTAAGCTACTAAGAAGTATAAGTACTACGCAAAGAGAAAATAACTATAAATAAGTTACTTAGATTAACCTAAGAGAATCTATAGAACCTATAAATTATAAATAAGTAGAGTTAAGTAAGTAAGCCTACGCTATACTAAATAATACTAATTTACTAGTAAAAGGTAAGTAGTAGTAGACCTAGCTAGTAGTATAAGACGAGCAAGAACTAAAAGAGCTAGCTAAAGAAGAGAGATAAAGATAAGCTAAAGAGGTAGAAAGAGTAAAGAAGTAGTAATAAGCTAAAGAAAAATAAAAGAGGCTAGGTAAGGAGAGATTATAGGTTATAGAGTAAGAATTAGACCTAGGAAAAGTTATAGAACCTATAACTAGTAGATAAATAGAAAAGAATTAAGTAGAATTAGGTAAGTAAACCTATACTCTACTAAAAAACGCTAATTCTCTAGTAAAAGAGCTAGCTAATTCTAATTAATAGAAAGATACTAAAAAAGTCCTTATAACTTTTAAGATCTATATAAAAGGAATTTAGAGAGTTAAACGTACTATTCTAGTTAATTACTCTAATCTAGTAGAAGTAAATAAGATAGAGCAACAGTCGATAAAGTATATAAGAAAGTATAATAGTATATAGATATACAATATAAACTTATAGAAACTAGATCCTTATATATACTTTAAAGACGTTATAGTAGATAAGATAAATACTATACTTCTAATTCTAGAATTAGAAAGAGATACTATTAAATTTCTAGATAATAAGCTATAGGCTAGATTAATAGCTAGCTAGCCTAACCTAGTATCTAATTTGTATATTAAGCGGGGAGATATACTTTAGCGTAAAAAGGGTCGCTTAGAATTTTAGGTAGAATATTGTAATAAACTAAATAATAGATAATAGAAATTTACTCTATATTTTATTCTCTAATTATAACTATACTTTATAGTAAGCTAAATAGCCCTAGCCTTAATATTAAGACTAGTAACTTACCTTAGTACTCTATATTCTCTATACAAGTTACACCCTAAGTAAGTAAATTCTACTAAGTGTTAATTCCCTCTCTAGTACGTCTTAATAAGCTAGAGTATATCTTAGACTTTATATACTACAATATCTAACCTACTATAGAGTAAGTAATCTTACTATTATAAGAGTAGATAGGCTCTAGTAAATAGAAGGAAATTACGTTTATTTTTAACTAACAAGAAAAAACTACTTATATAGCCTAGGCCTACTAAGGAGCTATAAATAGCTTAGCTATAATAACTATAACTTAGTCTATTAATACCTTTATATCTATTAGTAAGTCTAATATTAGTATATACAGTAAGCTAGCTACTATATAATAGATCTTACTCTAGTAGATTAGTAAAATACTTCTATTAATTAAGGATAGTTAAAGTAGAGACTATAGAGTAGCTTACGCTACGCGTACTATTAAAGCTCTATAAGATAATTAGATACGTTATAGTATAGTTAAATTTGTTTTTATTTAATTAAGTAAGAGGGTTAATATTAAATATAACTAGAGTCCCTAAAATATTCTTTAAAGTAATAGCTAAGTTTACCTTTTTAATAAATTCCTTGTAGTTAGGTAAATAAAAGTATAAGATTAAGATATTATTAGCACTAGTATAGTTACTACTTCTATTAGAGTCTTAACTAGCTATTATACTAAAGTCTAGAATTAGGCTTAGATCTATAGATATAGAAAGTATTACTATAATAGAGATAATTACTACTAGAAGAGTAAGAATAGTAGAAGAGCGCATTTTTAATTAGAGTAATATAGCTATAGAAAAATTAGGAATAAAATATTCTTATAGTTAAATCTACTAACTCTCTCTAAAAATAGGCGTATAGTGTAGACTAAAAGGGTCTCCTATCTAAAGTACGTTATAGATCTCTATACTACTATAGGACCTATTTTAGTACCTATTAGGAACTATTTTAGCCTTAATCTAAGTTACGTAGCTATAGTAATTAAAAGTTACTTTATTAGTTATATAGTTACTTATAAAACATACTTTCTTCTATTATTCTACTATAAGATTTTCTCTATACTATTCTTATTATTATTTAACGCTTAGCTTAGTTTAGTAAAATAACTACTAAGAGCAGCATAAAGAAAATCTCGCAGCACGCTAAGAGAAATTTACTTAGTTATAACTAAGTAAGAGTAATAGTATTAGCTAAATAGAAGATAGTACTAGCGTTATAAGACACTAGAGAGCGTATAGTAGAGTATAGTATAGTTAAAGGGCCTATTTTGTCCCTAGTCTTTAAGAGATAATTCTGTCCCTTCTCTAAAATATACCTTAGGGCTAAAATATACCTCTAAGTATCTTTTTTATCTAGACTTAATAAAATTATAAGAGTATTTCTAGCTTATAATTAAATATAATTTTCTATTAAAGAGAGTATAGGGTAATATAACTAAGTAGTAAGTAAGTAGCCTAAGGAGTAAGTAAGCTAAGGGTAATTAGTACCTAAGCAATATAGCGCCGCTTCCTAGCTATAGTAAAAAAGAGAGTACTAGAGAAATTTTGCTATCTACCGCGATTATACTTTAGTTATAAGTACTAAGAGCTTAGGCTACTCTTAAAAGATAGCTTATAGCTAGAGGTAGCTAAAATAGGTATACTATATACGTAACTTAGAGACCTATTCTAGACTTTCTAACAAGGCTCGCTATTACTAAGCTAAAAAAAAAAGGTTCTAATTCTAGACCCTTCTTAGTATTAGAAAAAGATAATTTAAATATAAATTCTATCTATTAGACTAATTTATTTATTAAACAAGTTTAGCAATTCTCTAGTAAGGTTTATCTTAGTTTAGAGTAGATATATTAATAGAAGCTACTAGAATTATAAAGCCTAAGCGTAATTAAACTAATAAGAATTTCTTAAAGCGCCTATAAACGTTGTTTAAAAAATATAACAATATAGTTACTAATTATAATATAGAGGTATATTTATTAATATAGTAAGGTAAACTCTAGGAATACGTAGTATTAAATTATAGAGGTTAGCCTCTATCCTCTAAAGAGATTATAAGTTATTTATTATAATAAATTTAGTAAAACGCTAACTAGATCTCTTAAGAAAATTATTACCTATTACCTATTAGGCGAATACCCGTAGTATCTATCTTAAAGAAGAAAAGAAAGGCTATATAAAGTAGTAACTCTTAAGTTATATTAAGATTTAGTATAGTAAATTAGCTCTAAGTTTCGTAACCTAGATACTCTAATATATATTGTTAAAGATTAAGTTAGGTTTACTTACTCTATTAAGTTATATACATTCTACTATAACTAATATACTCTATTTTATTAGATTAGGATCTATAAAGATATTATCCTAGATATAGTAAGATCTTAGATTAGACTTAAGAATAGTGTATTAGAGTCGTTAGTTAGAAATAAGCTCGTTCTTACTACTTAGTAACGTATTACCTAGTAGATTCTTTTTTCTCTTAGGCTACTTTCTAAACTCTTTAAAACTACGTGCACTTTTATCTAGCTAGTCTTATTATAGTACTACTATCTTATCTAAGTTAATTTTATCTATAGTTTCTATCTTATCTATTAGATAGGTAATTATATTAGTTATGTTATTATAACTACTAATAGTATAACATCTTATACTTTTATATATCTAATACTTGTAAATAGTGTAATAAATCTAGGTATTTATATTATTAAATTAGCGTATATATTAAGGATATTACAAAGAAGTCTTCTTAATAAGCCTCTTATAAGAGAGTTTAAGATACTCTTATAGGTAAGAGCGCGTATAGTAGTAATACCTATAGACTAAGTAGAGATAATATAAAATTATATCTAATAATTTAACAAGTTCTTCTAGCTTATATTCTTTAGCTACTCTATTATAGTACTAACTAATATATTCTTACTAGGCCTTTCTTCTAGTAATTATTAGTAGATCTACGTTTCTAGTACAAATACACTCTAGGTATAAGAATAGTTTTGCAAAATATCCTTCTTTTCTTTTATATAAGTTTAAGAAATATAACTTAAGGCCTTAAGTAGTGCAAATTATATCTTAATAGATAAAGTACTAATATATAATTTGCTTCTTATTAGCATAAAATATATTAAAATAGGTTTTCTACTTAGTAACACTTTCTACTAAGACTATTTATCTAACTTTTTAGAAGTTATATTATTTACAAGAACAATATTAATAGTATTAAACTATTATCTTAAACTTATCTTTTATTTTTTTATCTATTTTAGCTTTATAAGCTTTAATAATATAGACGTTAAGACTATAAGTATTAAAGAGCTTATCCTTTCCCTTACTTATATAAACTAAGAAAGGACATAGATACCTTAGTAGATCCTTTAAATCTAATAAAGTATAAGGAAGAGAGTATAGACTATAAAATCTTTTAAGATAATTAAACCAAGTAGGTAGGCCTAATTTAACTAAATAGTTCTTTTTCTTTATCTTATCTTTCTAATAGGCTAGGCACTAACGTAGCTTCTTAATATTAAAGTATTATACTCTCTTATATCTTCTAAAATAACTCGTAAGAGTTTTATAGCTACTAAAGTTAAAGTTATAGATAACGTATTTCTAGTTCTCCTCTATCTCTTTATATACTATATTCTTGCTATTATTACTTTTAATACGTTTATAGTTATTACATTTATTATTATTATAGTTGTTGTCGTTATTATTGTCTTTATCCTCGTTGTCTTCGTTATACTCTTCTTAACTCTTATACCTATCCTCCTAGAGATTAAGCTCTACTTTTAAATATCCTCTACTATACGCAATAAAAAGATCTATATATTGTCTTAGATCTTTGTTATCCTACAAAATATTCTCTTTGCGGACAAAGTACTAGAAGATTTAATCTACTATTTAGGAATTACTTTTAAGCGTACGTGTTCTAGCAGTTATATTAGAAATAATTCTCTTAATCTATAGTAGTTCTTTTCCTAATACTTAAGCCTAATCTACTTCTTTAAAGTATTACTATTATATATCTATTAACTTTAACTTACCCTATATATAACGTAAAGCTTAAAGTCTTAAGCGTAGTAATCTAAAGAGCTCTATTAAAGCACCTAACTCTTTTTTTATTATTATTATTATTATTATTATTATTATTATTATAGAAGGTGTAATCTTTAGTAGCCTAATCTTTAGATACTTAAAAGGTGCGTAGAGCATCTTATAGCTTAGTTACATCTCTACGTTAGTAGAATTAAAGCTAGTTATCTAGGTTTAGGTCTATAGGAGCATCTTAGTCTTAAGAAAGGGATATATTTTAAAGGAATACAAATAGATAAGTATTATTATACCTAGTTTATTAACTAAAAGTAGCTTATAAAAGGTCCTCTTAAAGCTATAATATCTAATATTAAGCTTTAAATATTGTATTCGTGTAGCTTATAATCTAATTACAAAGAGTAGAAGAGAAAAGAGCTAAGATAAAAGTTAGTTAAATAGATATATAAATAGCAAATAACGCTAGTAACTTATAATTTTTATCTAACCTTGCACCTACACTAACTTAAAGCAAATAGAAACAGGGCACTTCTTAAAAGCTAGCTATAATATATACTTTGTACTATATCTTATTAAATCTTTAATACAAGAGCTAGAAAATAAAGTTATCTAGTTTCTTCTCTTTTTATAGCAACTTAATATAGTTAATATTACTAAGCGCTAGTATATTTAAGAACTCGTCCGTATTTATATAACTAGCCTTAAATATATTATCTTTTATAGCGCGCGTAATAATAAGACAACTAAGGTATATAAGTAGAAATAGTATAAAGAAAGTAGAAAACTTAAGACTAGACTAAATTAAGTAAGTCTTAATCCTAAGTAGAAATATTTTAACTTACTATTTACTCTTAACACAAAGCAAATTCTTAAGCTTATTCTTTAGGATTATAATAGTTAATATATACTTTAGCCTCTTAGTATCTACTAGATCTTATATTATAGAGAGTAGAACATCTCTATAGCGAACCTTTCTAAGAGTACTAAGCTAGAAGCTACCTATTACTAAGAAGAGAATATTAGTATAAAACGTAATCTACTCTTCTATATTAATTCCTAATTTAGCTATACGCTCCTAAAGAGTTTAAAGAAGGATAATAGTGTTTTTAGCTATTACTTCTAGCTTCTTAAATATAATTTCCTTCAAGAGGCTATATTCTACTACTAGGTTAGACTAAATCTACTTTTAAGAAGTTAAGTAATAAGGATCTTAATATTTATTAGCGTATAGTACTTACTTTAGAGATTTTAAAAATACTAATTAATAAAGAAGGTAGTTTAGCGTTATAGTTATAAAATCAAAGCCTCTATTTATCGCCTAAAATTAGCTCTTTACGCCTTTTATCCCTTAAAACTATAAGGTTAGCTTCTTTAATTAAGGTACGCTATACAGCAAGGACTATACTTATACTATTAAGTATTCTCTTTTCTTTATACTCTTCTAGCCTAAAAACTATAACTCTTCTTATAGATCTTTTAATATAATCTAATAGGTAGGCCTTACTCTATACAATAGCTATAGGATCTCTAAGGTAAAGCTCCTACTAAATTATATTTAGGTTTATTTTACGTATATTAAAGAACCTTAAATATTATATTAGTCTCTAATAGCTTCCTAGAGTATAGTTTTACTTACTTATTCTAAGTTCTTATAAGCTATTACTAATAGGCTTTACTCTTACCTTCGACAAAAATATCTTCTTTGACTAGAGTAGCTAAGTATTTTTAAACTTTCGCAAGACTCTCCTCTATTAACCTATTATTAGTCTATAATTTAGGGCGTCTAGCATTAGATAGTCGTTCTAAAGAAACAAGGCTTTCAAGATAGGCGTCTATAGCTATAATAGTTTAAGAGGAGTACTAAGAACACTAAGGACTAGTTAAGTAGGAAGGTAGTTATTTTATAGCTACAAGTAAGCTTATCTATAGCTAGCAAGTTATTTTTACTTCTCTTACATAAGTAAGAAGAGGGGGGGAGTAGAGGGGTAGGGGGGTCATTTTGGGACCCCCGAGCCTGAGCGGTCTAACCACAGGGATGTGCCTCCACCAAAGTTTCTAGACATAGGTAGTTCTAAATATAGGACGAAGGGATTATACACGATCCGAAAAATAAGCTAAGCAATAAAAATTACAGGTCACGTAAGCAGTTGAACAAAGTCGATGTTGTCGCAAGTATAGGTTAAGTTTGTATCGATAAATCAAGTAGTGCAGAGCTTTAGGAGGCGATCAACTCCATGTTTCGCTGGTATCAGGGTGCGGAGAGATGTTACGCGTACTTGACCGACGTTTCAAGCGGTACTTCCAAACGGGGAATGCTAAGTATTCGTGGAGATGGAAGCGGGCATTCACAAAGAGCAGATGGTTTACCAGAGGCTGGACACTACAAGAGCTGCTAGCACCAAAAGATGTGTGATATTCTACGACCGAGACTGGAACATGTTGGGCACAAAATCAGAGCATGCGCACTGGATATCTAAGATAGCAGCCATTGATGCAGAAGCTCTCCTAGAGTCAAAGAACATCAATGGCGAAACGGTGAGATATTCAGCTCCTTCTGTGTCGCTAAAAGAATGTCATGGGCGTCGCGGCGGAATACAACGCGTACGGAGGACATGGCATATTGCCTTCTTGGAATATTCAACATCAAGATGCCGCTTGCCGTATGGAGAAGGGGAGCACGCCTTTATTCGCCTCCAGGAAGAGATAGTGAAAAGCTTCTGCGACGACTCCATTCTCGCGTGGGGCCTGGACGCTGAAACACGTCACCCTCTAGGTCTAGCGCCAGATTTACAGACGCAGGGATTATTCTAGCAAGCTCGCCAAAGGACTTTGAATATTGCGGGAGTCTGGTTCAGGCGACAGCACGCGACTCTTCGTTTAACATGACGAACCTCGGTCTAGAAATTCAACTTCCTATGGTGCCAGTATGCGAATCGCCCTCAAAAAACCCTCATGGCGCCCCCAACGAACCTATTGGCTGGATTGGACTGCTCGGCTGTTCTCCAGGCACGGATACCGAGCTCGTTGGTATTATTCTCTTCGCAGCCAGTGTGGATCCGGATCTCAGCCAGCACGTGGGGCGCGCACAAATTTGTCGCGACGAATTGCCATACCACACAGTGATTGTGGGTCCGAGGGTCGCTGCCCAGTCTGTCCTACAGAAAGTTACTATTATCCCCAGACGAGGGAAGCCGGAGACCGCGAAGTTACTTTTTAGGCTGTCGCCAGATTGTTCTCAATAAATCCCATACCTTTCAAAACATAGGCTATCACGTAACAAGTAGAAGAGGGTTGGAGATTGCCGAGGAAAGAGGATTGTGGGGATATAGGCCAATCTAGGACCCAGAAAGAATGCTGCTTACAATAGAAGACAAGCGCATAACCAGAGACCTCCTTATTTTCTGCTTTGAATCGCAATGGAGTGTACCACGTAAAGTATTTACCGTCTTCTTGTGTACTGCTAGCAAGAGAGCTATGGTACGGGAAGGATTGTCATTTTCTAAGGAAGATAAGCATGGCTTCTACGACTATCTGGACGAAAAGTCTCCAGGGGATGATGCTGGTGAGATGATCATCACGGATCGCAACAAAACCCCATTTCGGGTCGAAGTTACGGTGAATGAGACGGCAGTTTATGGCTGGCGAATATTCGAGGTCAATGTTGATGCCCTCCAAGTCGTCGCCGGTATCAGAGTGTAAAGTGGTAAACAATCAGCACAGAATATATTTTTTTTAGTCTTGATTCTGTGTGCAGTCGCGAAGCTATCACAGCTCATCTTTGTACAGATTATGCTATGGAAGGAGATAATACCCAGTATACAAAGTAGGCCTCTACAAACTATGATAACACACGGTTTATAGCTCGTGAACCATCTAGAATATTGACAACTGTTATGTAAGGTTTTCCATGCGCATATAACGTGCATCCACGCGTAACGGAACAACCGCCGTGATGGAACAAATCATAGGTACTTTGACTTTGAGGCGAGAGAACGTATCCCTACGTCCCGAATTCGATCAAATTCAACTCCGGTCAGATTCTAAGGCCATTTCTTTAGCACAATAACACTATTTACTAAAAAGTTACGCTTGTGTTAAAGTGCGACTACATGATTCCAGCCTTTTGCGCCAGAAGATCACAACTAAGCTTGTATTACTCTCGCAAACCCTCAAGCAACTCTCTCGAGTCTAGAGAACTCCACGGCACCATTAAGAAGTAATAATTAGCCGTAAGGCTGCGAGGCGCGCTCAATACATGCAGGGCCGCCATCCCAGCGGGGTACCTCTGATCGGGACGATTACCTATTTTAGCTAGCATAAAATTGCCACATAATCGCAAACGGAACCTGATAGAGGGCGGCACGCGGGTGCAAAAAAGGCCCGCACACCGGAAAATCAAAGCTCCGCCCACCTCAACTTTCAACTCGTCTCCACGACGCAAAAATCAATCAATTTACACCAAATTTTCAATGGCAGATTGGGATAACCAGCGTGATCATGATACACCCAAAAGATGTCGTGTCCGTGGCGCAATTGAGTACATGGAGGCCCGCGGGATCCCACATTCAAAAGAGGACGTTTTTCGCTTCAACGCAGTCTCTCACCGCCAAGGATAGGCTATGATCTCAGAGGGCAGTGTTGACCGGAGGCATCATAGAGATGAGAGTAAGCCAGAGACTCGCGGGCGCCCATCTAAGATCTCTACTCACCAGCTCCGTGAGATGGACCGGATAATACAAGAAGAGGGCTTTGAAGCTCGCAAGTTATCGTAGCAGGAGCTCGGCTTTGAGGTAGGTTTGGAGGGTATTTCAGCTCAAACTATCGCCGCTGCGATGGGCAACACTATGAGCTATTTAAAGTGTATAGCGTGCTAAAAGAAGTGGGTTAATAAGAGTACGGCAGCTCACCGAGTTGAGTGGGGTGAGGTGATGCTCTTACGCTATCCACAGCTAGAGGACTGGTATAAACTGGGGTTTTCGGACGAAGTCCACTGGGCTATTGGCCTACAAGGCTCACTGTATATAATTCGGAAGCTGGGAGAACGTTACTGCGCGGATTGTATACAAACGAGAGAGCAGAAAGATGATTACGATAAGGAGATGCGCCGGGTGCACGCCTGGGCTGCCGTGGGCCACAACTTCAAGAGTGATCTCACCTTCTACGAGATTTCAAGTAACACCAACAGCAAGATAACTCAGCGCGCGTATATCGATCAGATCCTCGAGCTAGTTGTAAAGCCCTGACTGGAGCGAGGAGATTAGTTTGTACTCGAAGAGGATGGCGACTCTGGCCATGGCCCCGGCAAAAGCAACATCGTACGCAAATAGAAGGAAATCAATAAACTCACCCACTACTTCAACTGCTACTCATCTCCAGATCTCTCTCCCATCGAAAACGCGTAGCAGCCCGCCAAACAGTACGTCAAAAAGTTCCCTCATTGGGATGAGAGCAACACCAGAGAGCTGGCAATAGAGGGATGGGAGAGAGTCTCTCAAAACTTGATAAACGAGCGCGCCAACTCCATGCCGCAGAGGTTGAAGGATTGTATAGAGATGGAGGGCCAGATGGACAGGCTGGTGAGTAGTGAGTGAGAGCAGCAGCTGTAACTCGCGCAACACCAAGAAAACTCGTGTATATACAATCTATAACCATCTGTACAGCTTCATTGTAGCTCCGTCTATATTATCCTACAATCCCGCAGAAAACCAACTCAAAATGCGGTCAAAAACCAACTTTGTGTGGGCATTTGGCTGTGGTGTTGGTACGCCAAGCCATTTTGGTGTGCGGGCCTTTTTTTGCACCCGCGTGCCAGGGTAACTACCCCCCTTGCGCCTGCGTTTGTTCGTCGAGAAACAGTTTTCTTGGAATCGGGCGACTGTTCGGCCATGACGATTGTGGTAGGAAGCGCTTGGTACGGCGACAGCAGTGTCTCGGCGCGATAGATAGCTAGATGGTAAATTAAAGAACAAAAAAGCTAGCTAAATGCCTTGAGTTAGGTGCTGCCCATAATGAGCGGGTGCGAAGGTTGTCGGAGACCAGATGCGTCTTTGTTTTGCTTCTGTTTAGCTTGGCAGCGCTTGAGCTCGGTCCAGGCGCCTCATCACAGGTCATCACACAACCCTGTGCCTGCAGCTTACGAGTGGCAGGACTATTCTAATCTTAGCAAGCGCCTGTCCCACCATCGGCGAAGCCCAGATTCGGGCTGCTCTGGTCAAGCACAAATTCACTGTGGCGAAAAACCACAACAAATATACCCCTAACAAAAAGCAGATACAGCGTGTAGACCACGTGTATCATCTGAGGCGTTACTACCTCTTAAACCCTACTCCTACACAGGACAACTCGTCACTCCCAGTCACTCATGGCTGCCATCACGCGAGCCGTAGGCCAATCGGGCCGTCGGTATCTCGTTGAAAGAGTTCTACAGGAGAAACCAGGACCGCTTGGACGAGTGTATCTTGCTTCGTAGATCTACCCACTATCCAAGTTTTACAATCTACTAACTCCTCATCTGTAGAGCTGGTAACCAGCAATATATCTTGAAGAGCGTGCCAAAGAACGACTTCAAATATTTTCAAGACATGTTCAGCCATCTTAGAATGTCTCCTTACGTCCGCGTAGCCGATGATGCAATTCCCGACCAATCCATGTTTGCCTACAAATACTTCAAGGACCATCTACTTTCTTTCGCTCAGAAAGACATCCCACTTCCTCTGATAAAACGAATATTGAGGGACTCCCTCCGAGGCATTGCGGCATTACACGAGAAAGACATCGTGCATACGGATATCAAGGCAAATAATATTATGGTGGATTGGGACGAGACGGAAGGTAATACTACCATTCAGCTGGTCCAGATTGCCGACATCGAGGATGCTGCGTATGTTCCGCACAATTGTGCCATCGTTGGAAGGCAGGTGGGGAATTGGATGTGGCGAAGTCCCCCGAGGCTCATGCATCTGGTCAGGTTCACAAGCCATCAGATATCTTCTCCTTTGGCATTGTCGTAAGTTTTTGTGCGACTAAAAGATCCTTCTATTTGCTGACTTGCTGAAATACAGTGCATCTATGCCCTGACTAAACGGGTCATTTTCGCCGTCACCGACGAAGAACTCAAGGAAGGCGAGGACAAGCTGGCTATCGTTCTCGAACGACAGTTGTCCTACTTCTCTGATCTAGAGAGTTTGGGTGGTCTGCTCCAGTATCTAGGAGACAGCCCTTGAACCCAAATATTCACCGTGATTGCAGAGGGCTTCAACAAAGAGCTTCCTCGGGAGCCGTTCGCGCTGTGGAAAGATATTGAGCCAGAATTCAAAGACCTAGTCGGAAAGATGACGAATATTGACCCCAAGGGACGAATCACAGCCCATGAAGCTTTGTCACATCCATGGTTTGCAGATGTAGTGTGAAAGGGTTTTCAACTCTGAGCATAAGATAGATAGGGCTTGATGTGATAGATCGATGGATGACGTAGTCAAGATGTATGATTGTGTTGTGTTGATGTCTCAACTAAACTAGGCTAGTGCTATATATAGTATGGAGGCTTATTGTCAGATTTTGAAGGGATTATAGCAGGTTGATAAAAAGGCTTTTTCGTAACGGCCATGTGAGGGCCTTGTTGGAGAGGGATACTGAGGCTTTCAGAAAAGCCCTTTTTCAGATTGATCACCTATGACTTGAAAGTACCAGGTATGAACTGAGTGGAATGATTGATCTCTGTGTTTCTATCTCTGGCCCTGCGCTCTATCTATGTATCTGCGCTGCGGCGGTCTCGGCTGGGTCTCTCGAGACGGCGGCGAGCCGGATCCTCAACACCCCTTCTGTTGAGGTGCTGGTTTCTTTGTTGTATCAGTTGTACTAACGTAGTTTATCTCCTTGCATGTGAGATCCTTTTGTTTGATTCCTTTGCTCGTGAAGGTCGAGGCTGCGATCTTTTCAGCTGCGGTGGGGGTTGGCGGCTTGGCGATCGTCACGCTCGTGCGCACATGCTATCGCGCATCTGATCGTACATCTAATCGCGCATCTGATCGCGCGTCTAATCGTTCAACTCATCTGACAAATCTAACTAACTCACCTCTTATAGAATTCGCTATCTCATAGGGGCTGTGCCGGTGCGGGTTGGCCGCCCTCCCTGCTTACGGTGGCGAGTTGAAGTATTTATGCGTCAATTCACTGCTTGGTACAGAGGTAAATACCGCTAATTATACTGCATCAAAACAAGTGCAGGCAACGATCAGCTTCGCCTTGGCGCTTAACCCGATTCGCCTGCTGCACGAAGCCAGAAACCATCGGAACAATTACAACTCCGACACATTTAGGCCGCAGGGGCTAGATTACCCCGCATTTCGCCGTGCACTCAGAGACATCCCATCAGACACTTTCTGTATCTTCTATAATATATCAGTTCCAGAGCTACTTCCCCCTAATAAGAGTGAGTAAAGACATGGAAAAGAACTGGTCATTTACGGTACTCTTGCCATTCACACTATGACTGTCTAACCCTAGCTGACAAGATAATTAGGAGGTAGGTATTTACTCTAGGGGGTTGACAATTATACTAAGATACAACTATAGGAAGTAAGTCAATCTGCGCATATTTACACCCGATATTCGTGCTAATAACGGTATGCCTGGTGGTGCAGGAGGTAAGTTGAACCGCGAAGACTGAGATGCAAGACTGCTGCTAATAACGGTGTGCTTGGTGGTATAGTTGGTAAGTTGATCTGCGAACGCTGAGATGCGAGGCTGCTGCTAATGACGATGTGCCTGGTGGTGTAGGAGGTAAGTTGAGCTGCGAAGACTAAAATGCGAGGTTGCCGCTAATGACGACGTGCCTGGTGGTGTAGGGCGTAAGTTAAGCTGCGAAGACTAAGATACGAAGCTGCTGCTAACGATGGTGTGCCCGGTGGTATAGCCAGTAAGTTAAGCTGCGAAGACTAAGACGCGAGGCTGCTGCTAATAGTGGTGCGTCTGATGGTGTAGCGCGTAAGTTGGGCTGCGAACACTGAGATGCGAGGCTGCTAATGACGGCGTGTCTGGTGGTGTAGTGGGTAAGTTAAGCTGCAAACACTAAGATGCGAGGCTGCTGCTAATGACGGCGTGTCTGGTGGTGTAGATGGTAAGTTGAGCTGCGAAGACTGAGATGCGAGGCTGCTGCTAACGACGGTGCATCTGGTGGTGTAGAGCGTAAGTTAAGCTGCGAAGACTGGGATGCGAGGCTGCTGCTAATAGCGGTGCGTCTGATGGCGTAGTTTGTAAGTTAAGCTGCGAACACTAAGATGCGAGGCTGCTGCTAATGACGGTGCATCTGGTGGTGTAGTGGGTAAGTTGAGCTGCGAAGACTGAGATGCCAGGCTGCTGCTAACGACGGTGCGTCTGGTGGTGTAGAGCGTAAGTTAAGCTACGAAGACTAAGATACGAAGCTGCTGCTAACGATGGTGTGCCTGGTGGTATAGCCAGTAAGTTAAGCTGCGAAGACTAAGATGCGAGGCTGCTGCTAAAGATGGCGTGTTTGGTGTAGGACGTAAGTTAGGCTGCGAAGACTGAGATACGAAGCTGCTGCTAATGATGGTGTGTCCGGTGTTGTAGCTGGTATGTAAAGCTTCCAAATTACTCCTTCGCATAGACAATACGCTGACATGCAATTGGGAATAGTACAATAATTGGTGTCTCAGGTTCGACAACGACTTTACACGCACCTTTCTCTCAGGTCTACCGTTTGGTCCGTTCCCTTCTACGGTTCAACTTTGTTCCTGCTGCAGCGCGATTGTGGCCGAAGTTCACACCGTGGCTACTTACACTATTAGCCTTTCTGATATCCGTACCGCCGCAGAAAGCTGTTCTATCTGCAGAATGCTCCTCCAAGCATTTCAGCGCTGCTGCCATGATGATGACAGGAATATTGAAATACAACGAATACCCTCGGCACTCAAGGTAGGAGCAGGAGGCCCGCGTGTTCTGCGATTTTGTGCGGATCCAGGTTAGTGCCTATAAACATCCTTGCACTCTAAACGAAACTAACTCTTATTTGCTACAGAATGCGCTGTTCGTGCCCATTGGAAAGTCCCACTTGGCCGCCCATTCATGGCTGATCCCAACAACCCTGCACGATTTGCACTGCTCCGCGCATGGCTTCGTCGCTGTGACGAGTCTCACGATTGCAACAAGCAATCACGCGGATCCAAGGAAGCGTTGCCAACAAGAGTCCTCTACGTCGGTGACCCAAAGGACTCAGGTTACTCTTCAGGTTTAGTACGTCTGGTCTATGGTTCACAAGCAAGCGGACACGAATACCTAGCACTATCCCACTGCTGGGGCAACGTCTCAGACAACGTCTCAGATGAAGAGAAGAAACGATTAGATGAAAAGAAGAAGGCGTACTGTACAACCCAGGATAATATTAATCTGCGGTTGAGAGGATTCAGTCTCTCTGAACTACCGAAGACTTTTCAAGACGCCGTCAAGGTGACTCGAGAACTTGGCGTTCTCTATCTCTGGATCGACTCACTCTGCATCATCCAATACGGGGACGATAGCGAGGACTGGAAACGCGAATCTGGCCGAATGGAAGGCGTTTTCTCGTACGCTTATTGCACACTCGCTGCAACCGTAGCTGTCGACTCCTACGCAGGGTTCCTTGAGCGTGACGTAAGCCCTGAGTATGTCCATGTTCAAGATGCCTCAGGCAAGCAGTTCTATATCAGCACTGATATAGATGATTTTGACAACGATGTGGGCAAGGCCCAGCTCAACACGCGAGCATGGGTAATGCAAGAACATGTTTTGGCGCGACGGACAATCCACTTTAGCGCCAATCAGATATACTGGGAATGTGGTAAAGGGGTGTACTGCGAGAACCTTACTCAGCTACAAAGGTAAGAGCTTCGAAACATCTAAGTGAACATCTTTATAACTAATTATCGTTATCCTTAGCCCTCCTACGGGCAGGTACTTTACGCTCGATCCTAACTTCCCGGAACAGCTCCTTCGATTAGGCAGACGACGTACCCTCAATTGTATTTCCTCTCTACTCCAGGAATACTCGAAGCGGGACCTTACAGTCCCAAGTGATAGATGCGTTGCAATATCTGGATTAGTGGATCGTATCGCGGGTGCCTTAGAATGCCACAGTAGATATGGCATCTTCGAAAAGTATCTTCACAGGAACCTCCTCTGGCGGGCATCGGACGACAAGATGAAGGAGATTGCGTACGACTACCATGTGCCATCTTGGTCATGGATGGCATATAGCGGAGGTATCCAGCTCATGGATATCCCCTTGGGCGAAGTTGATTGGATTGATCACCTCCGGTTCGACGAGGAGCGCGAATGCGGCCATGCTATAATCGCCAACTTGTGGACGTTTCAGAACTGTACGATCAGACTTCACGAGGCGCAGTATGCGGTCTTGGATCCTAACGGAGTGAAAAGAGGGTGGATTCAGTATGACGTTGAGGGCGGTAAAGATCTACGCGAAGAACAGTGTGTTGTCATTGGAAGGAAACATGGTATTGGCGAATACTACGTACTGGTTGTTAGGTCAACTGGCGTGGATGGCGAGTACAAGAGGACTGGTGTTGGGTTGACACAGAGCGACTATGTGGTAGGGCAGAGGACCAACATACGAGTCGTGTGAACGACGTCAGGCAAACAATTTTGGGGGAGTAGTAGACTATTGCAACACTTTTGACCGGGTTACGGGGATGCCTACCGTAAAGACTGCTGCATGCGTCCTTATACGAAACCGGTCTGGTGGCAAGATAATTAGCGGTATTTACCTCCGTACAAGCAGTGAATTGACGCATAAATACTTCAACTCGCCACCGTGAGCAGGGAGGGCGGCCGACCCGCACCGGCACAGCCCCTGTGAGATGGCGAATCCTATAAGAGGTGAGTTGGTTAGATCACAAGGCTTCGGGGCTAAGGTCGGTCCGCTTGCTAAGACTTTTGTCAGATGAGTTGCACGATTAGATGCGCGATGAGTTGCACGATCAGATGCGCGATTAGATGCGCGATCACATGTGCGATCAGATGCGCGACAGCATGTGCGCAGAGAAGCGCAACAGATTCCGGGTGTACCTGGAATCTGTTGATTGGCTCGCTTAGGCTAGTGCGGCGATCTGATTGGCTCGGCGCACGAGCGTGACGATCGCCAAGCTGCCAACCCCGCCGCAGCTGAAAAGATCGCAGCCTCGACCTTCACGAACAAAGGAATCAAACAAAAGGATCTCACATGCAAGGAGATAGACTACGTCAGTACACCAGATACAACAAAGGGACCAGCACCTCAACAGAATGAGTGCTGAGGAACCGGCTCGCCGCCGTCTTGAGAGACCCAGCCGAGACCGCTGCAGCGCAGATACATAGATGGAGCGCAGGGCCAGAGATAGACACACAGAAATCAATCAATCAACTCTCTTCTCACTCGAGTTCACACCCATCAATTTTGTGACCGCAAATCTGACAAAAGCATACCTTCTTGCAAATTAATAATGCTCTGATTTACTAAGTTCTAAAATCCCCTGCCGTGCATTCTGCATAATAATGTAGCTAACCTCCTTTACGCTAGAATGTAGCAGATAACCATAGAAAACTTCAGGGATGAACGTTCCTCAATAGTTTAGAAGCTTTACTAAGCCAAACTTACACCAACTAACGTGTAGTTACAACCGAAGAGAAGAAGACGGAGGCTTTGAATCTAGGTCTAAGGTCTAAGTTTAGCATAATTCTCGAAAATCCCTAGAGCAAGAGATTAATTCTAAACTGTCCTTTAGTCCACTCCAACCTTGATTAAATAAAGGTAGCACATTCTTAAATATATTCTACCGTACTCCTTCTATCCCTCGCCTATAAATTTACGACTGTTGTCGCATCGTGACTACTTTACAAATCAACTACTGCCACTTAGCAGGCATGGTTTATTAGTCGAGCCAAGCATTTGCCTAATCGTTCCTGCTATAACAATATGCCACCTCGGTCACGCTAAGATTACAGTGAGCCTGCTGTTAGCCTTCCAATATATGTAACTTTCCGATGTCTTATCTTCTGGTGCCACGCAGCGATGCAAGGATCTGTAGCTATCGCGAGACACTAGGTGCCTCGGCTCGATGCACAGCCAATCGTATCTCAGTAATAGACTAGACGAGGTCCTGTTGCGAACGACCTCTTTGAGAATTACCGTTTCCAGTTCACAGGGTTGGTATTAGTAAGTCACCTTGAAGCGCGCGCAAGAGCAGCTGTGTCTGCGTAGGGCTTACCACCTTACAATCTAGGTTGCCGCTATTTACAACGGTCGACCCTTAACATCTCAGCTACTTTCGCAGGCGATCAAGAACCAGGGATTGCAGGTCGGGTGCAACTCTAGTTCTATCTACGTCGCTGCAGCCGGTAAGTGCAGGTCGACGAGGTACCCTTTCTCTCCTATTTGGATTTTCGTGTGCGGATTCTGTTCGATTAGCTATCATTAGCGAGGCGAACTAACATGATCTGGCTGCTCGGGAAGTTCACACTTGATTCGATTTCTGCTGTTGCATTCACTTTATTTACGCTATATCGATATAGTTTGAAAGAGCTGATTTAGCAACAGCAACAACGACTCGTCCCCGCTGCTCAATCGCGTGGCCTGGACCACTGCCGCCACTATGTATATTACGATCAAAACACCGCAGCGTTCCTTCATCACCGATCCTGAAAACTGGCTGGGCGAAAGTGAATATTTCCATAAGCTGTTCTCCGGGAATTGGAGTGACAAAAAGGAGGATGGCTCATACTTTATCGAAAGCGACGTCCACATATTCGAACACATCCTTCGGTATCTGCGTTCTGGAGTTCTCCCAGTCTTCTACGATAAGACAGCAGGTCACGACTTCCCACTGTATCAAGCCATACTGGCTGAGTCGATGTATTTCACCATCGATAGGCTGACAAAGTGGTTATGCGAACGAAAGTATCTGGACGCTCGCTTTCGACCATGCTAGCAATCCTCTAAAATGGTCCACTTGGAGCACAGCCTAGATCATCGCAGGTGGAGCCCAGAAGAGCGCCGAGCCACCCAACCCTGATCAGATGTCACAAGCCGCACCAGCCGACTGTCAGACGCTTCCATACTCATGCGGCGTGTATGCAAAAGCGAGCGCTGTCGTGCAACGACCCTTTGCGCAGAATCTGGCGACAATGGCAGTGGAAACAGAAGGATATATTTATGCTGTCAAGCGTTGGTTCAGAATGAATGTTCATAGGCGAGGTCCTGCGCTTCTATGCGCCTTGCTACCTTCCTCTCTTGTTCCATGTATCGTGCTTCATCACCCGAAGTGATCTCTTCCGGTGGTGTTTCCGAACGCTTCCTTTTCTTAATACCTGGAGTAACCAGATGCTTGCCAAGTGATCTCGCCTGTTGTGCCTTGTTCTCCGCTGCAGCGAGGAATTGGCAAAGTTGTTCACCAGATATGTGTATTTCGCGATTTTGGTCCCCTAGCTCCTCCTGTACCAATTCTTCATACGCAAAATCGCTGAGGTGAAGCTGCAGTCCTGGATGGTTGGTACTGTTCCCTTTATCGTCGCGGAAGGCCTGGCGCCGATGTCAGAATATGATTAATAAGACAATAACAGATGCGGCCTACTTCATCCGCAACCTCTTTCACGACCCGAAGCTCATCTCCAATTACTTGGGCTCGCCACACCGACAGCGTTGCTTTGCGCGAGCCTTTCTTGCCGTACTCAATGTGTAGCCCAACAACAGCTTGTACGCTGGCGTCCGAATCGAGGAGGTAGTCTTCAGCCAACCGATCCAATCTTTTCTTCTTCTGTGAATATGCCACTTCGATGATAATTCCAGGGTACTGTGCACCATGGTGCCAGAAAGACGCATCGGGCTCGTGTTTCGACCTTTTGCCGGAATTGTCTCCATTTGGAAAATATATTTCGGTAGACCGAGCCGGGTATACTCTCTGGGCGAAAGCCGCCGCATTGTCAAACCCCTCACGAATCGATTTCAGTCGACTAAACACGGCATCCTCGACACAGGCGACGAATAATTCGTGTACGGCTGTAGGCATGCGAACGACAACTCGTTGTCTTTCCGCATCATAATCATACCTGTCCAGCACTTCCGTTAGCTCCCATCTATATCCTTTTGAATGATACCCACCGTATCTTATCTTTGACAAAACCCAGCAGCTCTTCGTCCTGGCTGAGCAGATGCGTTATCTCGTCGTACTCCCCGTTTGCGAGCTGAAACTCTGTCCACGGGTCTCGGTTCACGTGCTTTCCAGCTCGAATATCTGTAAAGAGCCTGAGAACGCGCCGTGCTTGGGAGAAGCGCTTTTCGTCGGTCGGCGGCGGCGTCAAAGGGTGCTTTGCGAAGCTCGAGGGTGGTGTAGTGTCTGAGTTTTGTTTCATGGAAGCCTGGGATGTAGACATAGTCGTGCGTTGCACTGCATCGCGAAGTGGCACGATGTCTACTGTGAAGATGGCTCGTGGTTTAGAGGGGTGCGCGCGTCGGCTCGGCAACAATGCCAAGTCTGCTGACGCATCCCACGCCAGCGGGGCTCCGGCACGACGTTCGGTGAGCCAGGAACTAGATAAGCGAGCGTCTGCGGTTCGAATAAAAGAGCATCTGAGATGAATATCTTCTTCTTCAACAATTCCAAAGTTTTCACACCTCTCTTTTGCCTCCAGGGCAAGTAAATGTTTCAAAATGTAAAGATGACTATAGAGAACAGGTAGGTCGAGGTACATGTAGCGCAGCTTGTGATTTCGCAAACATTTCTGTCAAGCAGACTAACGTAGGTGGCAAGCGAGCGGCGCCGGCAAGCGAGCGGCGCCCCTCACCAACTTTGCGCGCCCATATTATCTCAACGTGCAATGGCTCTGCATGCTCCCAATCCTCCGTACTATTGCACTGATTGGGCTTAGCGAAGCCCCGCACTTAGCGAGGCCCCATAGAACCTTGCACGATGCGTTTGGCGCAGTTGGGTTATACCAACTTGACCGCTCAACTTTGTCCAGCAAGGGTTATTTCCAGTTGTCCCGGTATGGTCGTCGTAGTAGCCTGGTAGCCCGCTTGGCCGCCGCTTGACCGCTCGGCTGCGCACTGAGCACGGATCTGTTTCTTCCACATGGCGGCATAACGACCCCTAAACACAATGAGAGCCAGTAGCAAGATGATGCACAAAATGCCTATAGCGACTTCGCCAGCCTCCCAGCTCGTCATGCCAAAGCCCGTGATCTCTTTGGACGAGTGCAGGGCGGGCTGTTTGTAGATGTGGGTTGTAGAGGGCGATGGACAGGGCCACGAGGGCCGTTTCGAGGACTGCGGCGAAGCTCCATGTGGCAAGGTGGGCGGCAGTCGGCCATGGCTTCGAGTCGAGCAGCGAGATGAGGAGTAGGCAGTATACGAGGGCAGGAACCCTATCTCAGCGATATATTCGTCAGGTATTCGCAGTGCGCGACGGTGTAAATCTGAACGAAGCAGGTTAGCAGAAGCTCGTTGGGACGAGAAGCTTCGTGGCCATGCAACAACTGCTGCTTACCACGACGTGCTTGCCAGCCCACCACCACCCCTGCTTGTGTGAGACGATGGCTTGGACTATAGCAATGACGGAATTGCCGACAAAGGTGGTTGCGGCAAAGACGGAGAGCCAGTTGAAGACGAGCTTCTGGGAGCGCGTCACGTCGTCACGGACTGTCTTCTTAACGTTACGCGTGGGGTCGGTGGCGGGCAAGGGCTTACCGCCGGGGCCGGTGGTGATGGTGGTGGTGGGCTTGGTGACGTTGGCATTGCTATTCGAATCAAGGATACTGCGCACCGTGAACGCCGTGAGGAAGAAGATTTATAAATCTTTTCCAAGAAGCTAAGAGCAGGTCTTCCATACACGCCAGAATGAATCGGTGTGCATGGTCCATGGCCCGGTTGCTGCATGTGCGAACGATAAGAGGTCGCACTAGCAGAGAATTGAAAATTGTGGACCAAAAATCGAGACTAATTACAATGAGTGTCGAGCAAAGAACATTACATAGGAGAGCTTCTAGACTTATGGGACGGTGATAGCCTTGTGTTGATCCTTTGTCTTTGACGTCCATCCTTTAATACCACTGTCCACAACCAGATGATATATGGTACGAGGTAAGAAAAGAAGATCTGCCCATAGCATTGGGTTATCTGCTTACGATAGATAAGAAACAGCCAGTGGATACAAAGAGAATGTTGTGCAACTGATGCTCATGTTGAATCTTCTTCCGCTATGGTTGTCAAGAGTCAAGGCTAGATCCATGAGCATATATAGCGCTGTGGAGATCTTGGTTAACTCACGGTCAAGACCAAGTGGTACACCTGCTAGACAGAAGATAACAGCGCAGATAGTAGTAATCGTGTTTTACCTCATCTTCGTGGTCCTCCCTGGGCGCGCTAGAGCGGGCGACAGCGGCAATGTCAGCGAGACAACCTCACTCCTTGATAGCACCGACTCCAAGATCGGCTCCGCGAACGCTCGCACGAACAGCTCGTATAGCTTAACCTATCCTCTTAGTGGTAACACAGTTGCAGCGGTAACGCGCCCCCGCCTGGAGTAGGCCCACGGGTGCGCCGTCCCGCGGCTGGTGGGAGTACCTCTAGGGATACCGCGTCTTCTTCCCCTACCTGTGGCCCTCGAAAGACCGCCGCCTGCAGGCCATGGTTGTCGTCTGCTTCCTGATCGTCCTGGCCCCAGCGCGTCGTCAACCTGATGGTGCCGAATCAGGTCGGCAAAATCGTCAACGAGCTCGCGGGCGAAAAGGGCAGCAACCCCTAGAAAGCCATTATTATCTTTATCTTCTATCGATTCGTCCAAGACAATAACAGCCTGCTTGGCGCCATCTGATTGACGCTCTAGATCCCGGTGGGGCAGTACTCGTACCGCGAATTGTCGGTTGCGGTATTTGAGCACGTGCATAACCTCAGCCTCGATTTTTATCTTGGCAAGAAAACAGGCGAGGTTCTGTCTGCCCTCGGTAAGGGCAGCTCTATCAATACTTTTTTAGAGCAGGTGACCTTCTAGGTTGTACCTATGCTCGTCGATCTCGCTGTCGCCATCGGCTACTTTCTCATCGAGTTTAATGCCTATTATGCCCTCGTTATTTCTATTGTCACCTTTTAGTACATCTACATTACGATCCGCATGGCCTAATGGCGCGCTGAAATACGCCGCGAGATGGTTAATGCCGATCGTGAAGAGGATGCAGTCAAGTACGTTATTCTGAGTTTATCACACATACAAGCGCTAACTGTTGTAGGAACGATTCTATGGTCTCGTATGAAACGGTCAAGTACTTTAATGACGAATTTAACCGGTATCGCGATGCTGTTAACAAGTACCAGAAGGCCGAGTACTAGGTGCTGTTTTCGCTAAACCTAATAAATGTTTCGTAAAACATAGTCTTTATGCTAGGTCTATAGGGCCTCGCTAAGTGCGGGGCTTCGCTAAGCCCAATCAGTGCAATAGTAGATAGTTCCGACTTCATGTCCTCGCTCACCGTACCGTTAGACCCTATCAGGGCGCTCCAAAAGCCCACATACGCCTAGCGCTACTTGCTTCCAAGTACGACGGCAGTAATAATTTCATGCGCCCAGGAGGATGTAGGGCACATGGACAGTTGCGTTGACCAAGCCGTCATGGGCCTCAGCCTTGGGTTACTATCAGCAACCGACAGCGTTTTCCACAAGGTCGCACGTGTGCAAAGGTCCAGTTTAAAATGCTTACTCAGCTAACCTCTTCTTCTTCCTTAAGCGAACCTTCTTTGTTGCTTCCAACTATTCACTGCCCAAGACCATCGCCTTTCATTATCTACTCAGTGTCAAGCCATCATGTCTACTGCCGAAGACCTCGTCGTTGTCACCCAGAAGAATAATAGGCGTGTCTTCCTTCAACAAGTTCCCGAAGCACACCAATAGCACTCGAATTAAAACTAAGTCAAACGTTTTGAATATTTTATCCGCGGTGCTCTACACCAACTACTACGTTACTAAGGTAAACGAGAAGGATTACTCTCTATTCGAATTCGCGGGCGCTAGCAAGGCCACTATAACTCTCGACTAGGACGGCGGCACTTTCAATACGACTCAGAGACCTAGAAATCGGTAGGAGAAGGCATCGAGCGAAAGATGCACCCAGGTTGTCTAGCGGATGACTACCGCTTTGCTAGGTAAGGTGTCGCCATCGTCAGTGCAAAATCGTCGCTTATTCCGCTGGCAGGTTCCACTACCACTAGGAAGGGCCAAAAAATACTTGGTCTATTTCGTCGCCTTCTTCGACCCTTTCCCAGCCGCAAACCCGCGCCTTCTATATTCTCTATCCCCGGCAGGCCGCCGACATCACAGGCGGCCACTGTGCCAGACCGACGCTCTAGTTCTCGCCTGTGGCAAATGGACTTCCCTCCTGCAACGGCGAAATCTAGGTCCTCGACAACAGGGAGCTCTACGCGAACTTTGCCGTCCCTTGGAAGCGCGGTGTGATTCTTCATGGTCTCCCAGGAAACAGCAAGACCGTGTCTATCAAGGCGCTCATCAACTCGCTCTATGCGCGCGCCGATCCGGTCTCTCTGCTCTCTATGTCAAGTCCTTGTGCACGAAAGGCCAGACGGAGGAATACAGCATCCGCCTGATCTTCCAACAGGCGCGTCGCTCGTCGCCATGCCTCCTTATCTTTGAACATCTCGACTCTCTGGTCAGTCGGAGACAATATCAGGTCATACTTCCTCAACGAAAGTCGAACGGCCTTGAGTCCAATGACGGAATCCTCATGATTCGATCTACTAACTACCTCGACAAGCTCGACCCCGCCATTTTCCAAGCGCCCCAGTCGCTTCGACCGCAAGTACCACTTCAAGCTGCCGAGCGAGAAAGGAGCGAACGTTGTACGCGGAGTATTGGCGCAGGAAATCTGCTCTCCAAGAATCAGAGCATCGACTTCCCAGAGGATCTCTGCAAGATCATCGCAAAGCTATCCGACAGCTTCAGCTTCGCCCTACCTGAAGGAATTGTTCGTCATGTCTCTGCTCAGTCTCGTACGCGCGGCTTCAAAGGCGATGACTTTTGAGATTGCAGGCTCTGACGAAGCCGACTCCGAGACTCCTGCTACCGCCGAAGCTGCCGCTGAAACTGCCGCTCAAGAGGAAGAGATCTGCACCTGTGCTTCCAAGTGCAAGGCGTGCGGCAAGGCCAAGCCGTCGGATAAGGAGCAAAACAAGTCCGCCGAAAGGCCGGAGGCACCCAAGAAGTCAACCAAGTCGGTCCCGCACGTCGACGTCCCGGATCACCTGGCCGACAATCTTTCAGCTCAAGGTCATCAAACATCAAATCACGGTGCTCATCTCAGAGATGGACAACACTAAAAAGACGGAGAAGTGGCCAAGTGGCAAGAAGAAGATGGGTTCGCAGCGCGATGCAGACTACGCCGTGCAGCTTAGGATGCTGAGAAGGGGCGCAAAGGGAGGCGTCAATGTGCTAGGCGCCGCGATGCGGGGGCCGGGCGTTGTGAAAGATTTTGTTAAATGGGTTGGCTTTTCAGTGAGCTCGAAGTTCACTCGCTATCCCGCTCAGGCTCTTGCGGCGACAGGATATCCTTTAGGAAGACAGAGCCGGGCTGGGTGTTTGCACTCATTGGCCAACATCTGAAGATGCAGGGGTCATATTTTCCTGTCAGCATGCACGAGGCATGTCGAGATACGTCTTTCATGAACCAACGTTCCCGCACGTTCCAAACAAGGCCCAAGATTTACCAATTCATGTCATTTCACAAAAAAACAGTGAAGAATGCGGGGCAATGCCTGCAGGGTCCTTGAGTGAGGTCCACATAGAAGATGCATCCGAGCCGACCAATGCAGGCCCTTTGCAGCTATGCTCATGCTCGAGTGATAAGATCACTTCCCATCCCGACGCTGGGATATCAAGCCATTTGTGATATTTCGTGCTTTATTGTGTCTCCTACTGGAAAATGGAAAGCTCCCATCATGATTATCAAGGCTAGCTCCTTACGGAGCCGCTCGAATCCTGAGCGTTCACCACAGGTCACCACCGGACACGTAATAATATGGAGTCCGAGCATCGAACACTAAAAGAAACATACCTGAAAGGCTACTTTGGCCATACTCCGTCGAGGATTCGTCGCATTGCTTCACTTCGGCATCCACGCTCTGCATGGCACGCATCTTCAGAGAACACGCGGCACACTACAGTTGAACGGCCTCAATCAATTACGATAGTATTGCCGGATCGGTGTGACCATACTCTGCTCTTGCATGTCCAATTCAGCCACTACTGCGTACCATGACTAGTAGGTATGAAAGGAGAGCCGGCAAACGCGTAGACTATGCTGGAATGCCCTTTTGCATGAAGGAGCAATACATAAGGTGAAAGAGCGTGCCCCCTCCAGAGCACGGTAAGACTTCTCAGTTGGTCGGCCATTTCATTGCAAATATCTACATAAAAATGTCTGGACACATTTACGCATTTATAGCTCTTTGGTAGGTAAACAAACAGAGGCAGGCCGGAGACGGTTAACTGTTATGTGTAGGCTGTATCGGTATATTATTCGATTCCTCGTGAATGCAATCTCCTCTTGGTCATTCACGCCCATTCCACTACCCGGTAGACCTACCATTCATCCACATGACGTCACGGTTATAATACCGACTATCTGCGGAAGAGACACAGGACTGCTTGTGGATACAATTCGAAGCTGCCTCGTCACTAGCCCTTGTAGGATCATCATTGTCACTATTGACAGAGACAAGGAGGTGATATCGAGCATTGCAAAGTCCCTCGGTCTAGGCGTAGAGGTTTTGTCTATTCCGCATCTAAATAAACGCCACTAAGTTTCCTAAGCTATACATAAGGTTAGAACTAGCATCACTATCCTAGTCGATAAAAACGTATTATAGCCCTACACCTTTTTAAGATATGTACTTGCTCCTTTTAAGTTTCCTAGTGTTAGCGTAGTTAGGACCTAGCAGCGAGTTTAGCTATGTGTTCGCTTCTCTAGTAGCAACCTATAGAAATTTCTATAGGAGTACGCGTAGGAATATCTTAGAGCTTATTACATTAAATAACAAAACTTTAAAATTATAGAAACGTTATATATTAATAGAGGAATATCCTACCTATTAGGCTATACTACTACATTTTAGATAGAAATCCTAGAAGATAATAAGTTTATTGCTAGCTACTATAATAAGATATAGTATAGAAAAATTCTTAATCTTAATAATATCAACTTTATTACTCGCTAGTTTATATCTTACTAATAGAAGATATTAATTTAATCTATAAATAAGTAGTTATATAAACAATACTAGAGTAGAACTCTAAGTTCTTTTATTAATATCTACGCTAAGTATAAAGTAACTAGTATAGTAACTTTATAGGTATAGTTTATAAAAGATACGTATAGAGGTATATAATCTAAGCCTTATAGTATACCTACTAATATAAAAAATATATAAGAAATAGCTTTAAGCTACCTACGTACTCTATCTAGCTATACTAATATACTTACTTCTTACTAACTCTATTTTTTTATATTTATTATATAGGGTTATAAAATTATATAATAGTATTACGTATTTATAGAGAAGGTTTATATTTATACTTTAGATACTAATAGTAAAGACTATAAAGCTAGTTCTCTATTTTAATTACTACTTTATAGATATATTATTAATCTTTATAATATATACGTTTAAGTATATATATAGATTTATTAAGTATTATACTTTACTAATAATTAACAAAGTAAATCTATCTTTATAAAGAATATACTTAAGCTTATAACTAATTTAGATATTATAGCTATATTATTAGACTATTAGTATATAAGAATTTTTACTTATTCTTATAACTTATAAAGATTAAGGTTATAATCTTTTAGATATAGTAGGGTAGAGGCTTAGTAATTATTACGCTAGTACGCTAAGCTAATTAGAGTACTACGCTAGCTAAAGCAAGCTAATTAATAGATTCTAAGTATACCTAGAATCTATAGCTTATCTATAGACGTATTTCTATACATATCTAATAGGGTAATATTAGGATAATTTAGAGAGTTATAAGTATACCTCTATAATAGAATACTATTAATAGTAGAGTTTAAATATAATAAAGTTTTAAGTAAATATATAAAGAGAACTCTATAACCTACTTTATAATCTATATATATATAAGTGTAGCTTAGTAATTAGCTTAGTACTTAGCTTAGTATAAGTAAGCCTATTAGAGCTTTCTATAGTATAAGTATTATAAAATAAATTATATAATTAGATATATAATACGTAATTAGATACGCGATTATATACGTAATTAGTTACTTAATAGTATATACGTAGAGAGGCGTAATAAATTTTAGGTATACCTAGAATCTATTAATTTACTCGCTTAAGCTAGTATAGCAATCTAATTAACTTAGCGTATAAGTATAATAATTACTAAGATACTAACTCTACTATAGTTAAAAAGATTATAACTTTAACTTTTATAAATAAAGGAATTAAATACAAGATCTTATATATAGAGGGGTGCAAAAAATAAAGAGTAATAGTTTTTTTAACCTTTTTTAAAGTATTATAACTTACTTAATATAAGAGCTATAACTATAAAAAATATATAATTTTAAAGAGAAAATCTAGTTCTTTTAGCTTAGCTAAAAATATATAGCTTAATTATCGTACCTTAGCTATAGTAGCTTACTAAAATAGGGGTATATTTTTAAGCTGTATTTAAAGGCTTATAACTTTTTATTTTTAGTATCTTTTTTCCTATATTTTAAATATATTAACTATCTACTAAATATCTACTATATATTAGGTTTATAGATATATTATATTACTATATATAATTTTTATAAAGAAACGTAGTTTTTTTATACTTTAGTTAATAAATATATATTAGACTAGACTAATACTTCGTTTAATACTCTATAGCTCTCTAAATAGAGTCCTAAGTTCTAGGTAAGGATAGTATATAATTATCTATAGCTTACTTACCTATTACGTTCTACTCTTTCTTTTAGTAAGCTTAAAAGTTCTTATAATCTTTAAATTAATCTCTATATATAAACTCTTTCTAGGGTATTTATTTAGCTTACCTTTACGTAAATTCTTTAAATTTTTAATAGGATTTAAATTTAGACTAAAGGAAGAATAAAGAGAAAGCTTAGCTAGATTCTAAATATAATATTCCTTAATAGCTTTATTTTTATTAATCTTATAGATATCTTAATAAGATTTCTAGCCTACATAGATAATTATAATCTAGTTTAGAAACTTAACTAATATATAAATTTATATATATATAGTTCTATATATAATAGAAAAAAGAGTAAAAAAGTAATAGAGATTTACACTATATTTTATATACTTTTTAACTACTAAATTTAGTACTTTTTAGATATATTCTCTATTATTAAAAGGTAAAGTCTTTATATAATTCTTTATAACAATTTATTTATATTATTCTTTTATTTAAATAGAATACTAAACTAAGATAGTTTAAATTCTAGCTATAACTTAGTTAGTATTAAAGTAATAAAAAAACTAGTTAAATAGAAAAAAATAATACCAAAAATAGAAAAATATAGTATACTAGGAATTTTTTTAAACGTATTTTTATTAGAAACAGAAAACTAATTACATTATAGCCTTAATAGAGACTATTTTTCTATAGTATTTTTATCTAGCTCTTTACTTACTTTATATAGAGCTATTATATAATTATATAATCTTTTTTAGATTAAAATCTTTTATTTCTACTATCTTTAATTACTCTTTAGCGTACTTACGTCTTTAATTTTACTTATTTAGCTATAAATTAAAGACTTTTTAGTAGTTATATTAGTTATAAGTTTCTTTTCTTATAAAAAGTATTATAACTTACTTATAATAGTAGTTAGATTATTTTCTAGTATTAAGCTCTTATTTATCTTCTTTAGGCTTCGAATTATATCTCTTATAATAACTCTTTTATCTCTTTTAGAAACCCTAGTAAGTTTTTCTTTATATCTTTTTATATCTTCTACTTTTATAGCTTTTTTTATGTTAATTCTTTAAATAGTATTATAAATTATTTTAATATACTATTTTAAGATAGTAGCTTTCTTATTAGAAAAGTTATTAGCTTCTAATAGAAGCTAGACGTTTAGGTTAAGATTAAAAA